>PVHT020000065.1:4520403-4537610 GCA_004024745.2 Catagonus wagneri
AGCATCAACAGTCTAAAGTCTCTTTCTGGGAGGCTGATAATCTCCTCATCACTGAGCTGTTTTTCTGGGCTTTTCTCTTTCTCCCTTATCTGGGTTAAAGTTTTCTGTCTTTTCATTTCTATAGGTTTTTGGTGTGGTGACCTTTTTGCCAACAATAGAGTTATAGCCTCTCTTAGTTCTGGTGTTTGCCTCCCCTGTGGCTAAAGTTGGTATGGGGGGGGGCTTGCTGTAGGCGGCCTGATGGGAGGGAGTGTTGCCTGCCCACTGGTAGATGGGGTTGATTCCTCTCCCTGTGATGGGTTGGGCTTTGTCTCTGGATGAGATTAGAGGCTGGCTGTGTGCCTGAGGGGTCTTTAGGCAGCCTGTTTACTGATGGGTGGGGCTTTGACCCCTCCTGGATTATTGTTTGGCCTGGGGCTTCTCAGTACTGATGGGAGGGACCAGATTTTCCCAGAAATGGCCACCTCAAGAGAAATGCAGGCTGATGAATGTTTATGAGAGCTTCACCTCCAATGCCCTTCCCCCACAACAAGGCACAGTCACCCCTGTTTTCCCAGGAGAGCCACCAAGAATTTCAGTCAGGTTCCACCCGGATTCCTATGGAGACTTTGCCCTGGGACCCAGTGCACGTGAAAATCTGTGTGTGTCTTTCAAGAATGGGGTCTCTGTTTCCTTCAATCCTGTGGAGCTCCTGCACACAAGCCCCACTGGCCTTCAATGCCAGAGGCTCCAGGGGCTCTTTCTCCATGTGCCAGATCCCCAGGCATGGGGTTTTGACGTGGGGCTCAGATCTCTCAGTCTGTAGCTGAGTCTTTGTGATGCAGTTACTTTCCAGTCTTTGGGGCTTCCCATCCAGGAGGTATAGTGTTGCTTCTATTGCATAATCGCCCCTCCTACCTCTTGATGTGGTCTCCTCTTTGTCTTCTGGAACAGAATATCTGTTTTGGAAGTTTACAGTCCATTTGATTGAAGGTTGCTCGGCATTTGGTTGTAGTTTTGTTGTTTTTTGGGAGGGAAGTTGAGCTCCTGTCCTTCTATTCTGCCATCTAATCCAATCTCTTACAGAGAAATCTTAAGGCATCTCTACTGCCCTCACATTTGTGTTAAAAAAAATGCAAGTGTGCAATTTTGCTTCTGCTGCTTTAAGAACTCACTTCACTTCTACCCTTGAAACATATACGTAAAAGTTTACTGTGAAAAAGTGATAATTTAAGATGTCTTCTCCTATTTCAAAAATAAAAATCTTCTAATTCCTTAAACCTCTAACACAACCCTTTGGATTGAAAAACAAGATAAACTACTTTTTCAGCTGAAATTTCATATAATACTTCTGTTTTTCTTGACTAATGATGTAGTGTGGTGTCCACACAAGGATTTTCCTTCTCAGTTTTAGGAATCTAAAATGTCTGGGCAGTTATAATTTTGAAATAAGCTGTGTGAAATGTATGCACTTTGGTTATCCAACAAGCTTCAAGGGGTCACAAGCACCATTCAATTAGGTCTACAACAGGTGGAATAAAGACTAGATACTTGAAATAATTTTTTTATGCACAGTTATCTCATGAAAGAAGAAAGGAAAAAATATGATACTTTCCCTTAATTCCAAGTGCTGCCCTTCAGGTTGTTTGTGCCAGTAAAGCAATTTATTCTCAAAACCTAATGGTATCTATAATGGAGATTTTTGATACCCTTCAGCAATTTCGACCGTGCAATGTCCTAACTGCGAATCCTAAAGCAAAATGTGGTCTATGTGCTCTCTGCTACATTTACCTGTTCTTACCTATGCAGTCCCTCCAAGGCTTTACAGGTGAATGGTAGCATTAAAAAAAAGAAAAATCTGTGAAAGGAATACCATCAGTCCTTTGTCTTATGTATCTTTTAAAAATGCAGTTTTAGTAAATTTTTGTACAAAGCTAGAAAAAGATTATCTTTTCACCTTAAAGATCAAGAATGAGGGGAGTTCCTGTTGTGGTGCAGTGAGAATGAATCCAACTCGGAACCATGAGATTGTGGGTTCGATCCCTGGCCTTCCTAAGTGGGTTAGGGATCTGGTGTTTCCATGAGCTATGGTGTAGTTTGCATATGCGGCTCAGATGTGGCATTGCTGTGGCTGTGGCGGAAGCCAGCAGCTGTAGCTCCGATTCGACCCCTATCCTCGGAACCTCCATATGCTGCAGGTGTGGCCCTAAAAAGCAAAAAATAAATAAATAAAAATAAAAAATGAACATGAAGATAGTACATACTTTGTTTCTGCTAAAGCTTAAGGGCTTTATCCCTCAGTTTCTAAGATATCAAAAACATTTCCAGGGAAAACATTTGGAGTCCAGATTCTTTTCCTCCTTTCTCCAGAATGAGAAGGATTTTAATGATACTATAAGCACACAAAATAAAAAAGGCCTATATCCCTATCTATATCTATGTAAGAAAATAATGTAAATGCAGGAGAAGAAAACTTCAGTTAACAAAATTGACTTTATAGCAAAGTGATCAGGAAACTTGAAATTACTTTATGTCCGTGCATGATCAGTATCCTCTCTATTTCTTTTTCTACTTATTGGTTGCATTATGAAGAATTCCATCAATAGTACTGCTGCAAGAATAGGACAGGATAAGAATTTCAAGCTTTTTAATTAATTAGTCAACATCAACCTTTCTGTCTATTCAAATCCTTTCTGGAATAAGGCTAGGTATAAATAAATGGTTCATGATTAAAAAAAAAAAACTATTTTCTTGAGTAAGGAAGAGTGGCAGTGAGAGCAAATGATAACTTATTTAAGGCTCTTGCCCAGGAAAGGGAAATAACTGAGAATATTTATGTTATAGCATTCTCAAGGATGTATCATGTTCAGTCTACTGGTTTAGTTTCTGTCTTTGTCCAAATTAACTTAGGTTTTACTGTGCCTAGTTTTTGTATCTGGCTACCATTCTGTATATCTTCCTACCTTCTGTAATTCCATGTATTTTTTTCAAGGGCCAATTCAAATTCTAATTCCTATCTCAAGTCTCCTCAACTGTGTGAGGTTGGGTTTCTTTTGAAGCTGAATTTGAGAAACCGAATGAGTGAGGCATATTTGGGAAGTGGTCCCAGGAAGCATGGCTAGGCAATTGAAGAAGGAAAGGGTGTGAGGTTCCAACAGGGTATGCTAATGATAGGTACCTGTGTAGGCAACTGGGGCTGAATGCTCCCAGGACATCTGGAAGACTGCAGACAGCATGCCTCAGAGTTACTCTGCCTGTGGATGAAGAAGTTAAGCTGTATCCACTCACTCACACTTGCAATTAGCTGGGAGGTAGGACGGAGTGCATTTGGCCCTCCTAGTCCCACCTGAGCAGGTCCAACAGCCACAGTGATAATCCAGCTGCACACAGTAGGGAGCCATGGGGGAGAGGGTGTGGGAACGGAGGGGAGAAGCAAGATTCCTGTGGGCAGCACTGTGACTATTTGATATGCCAACTTATGTCCCTAATTATTTGCAATTATCTCTGTGATTTGCATTATAGAAGGACATACACACACAGTCATATATATGCTCTCATCTCCCCACTTAGTAAGGCCAGGACAGAATAGCAGTAATGCCCAGAGCATCATTTTATGGTCAAGTTGTCTGGATGCAAAAGCCTGTCCAACAGGCTGCATTGCCTTGAGCTAGTTATTTCAACACTTTGAGTCTTAGATTGCCCATCTGTAAAGGTAGTAATTTATTTCCATGATTATATGAAAATTATGCAAAAAAATACTTCTCTAAAAAGTGTGCCACAAATGCAAATAACTTTCCTTTGACTTCTTATTCTTCATAGCTTTTTGGTCTTCTCAGAAGTTTTATTGTGTCATGCACAACCAAAGAAGCAAACATGTACTTCAATTCATTTAAGCAATGTATTTCTCCCTTTCTCTTCTCCAAATGACTCATTTTTCTATCACTCTCTCAGTACCTTTTTTATTTTCTTCTCTCTAATCAAATGGAAATATTTAGAAGAAAAATCTAACTGCAAAGATATGATTAAGTATGATTAAAAAATTTTCCAATCCACTCAGTTTACTATGCCCCTAATTCTTCTTCCTCACACAAGTTGAACATCACCATCAAGTGGAACCAGAGAATAAAAGGATTGGATAGAACAAAATCTGTTGGCCTTGGGTTTGGAAATTCTTCCAGATCTTTTTCTGGGTTTGGGCCCCTTGAACTCCCTTTGTACCCACGTGGTAGGATAGCGGGGAAGTTTTCTTGGAGGTACTAACCTACTTAGCAAGTAGGATCCTTACCAAAGGCTCCAAGGTTCTCGCTGTTTGTTGTACCACAATTCCATGAAAGCAGGGTTCAGTTGACAGTAGTTTTATTGGAACATTTTGCTTAGCGTGTGATTTTTGAATTCATGAATTAGGAACATGGATCAATATCCTGTGACTTGTCAAAAAATCTGTAAGAGGTTGGGAAAGTTTCCAACATCTTCATTTGTAAAGAGAGAGTAAGTAGTATCTATCTTGACAGGTTATTGCAAAATTCTAATGAGATGATGCAAACTGTCTGGCACAATACACGATTCCAAGTTTGTGAAAAACATTATTTTCCTCCTTACACAACTCTTAAGGTTGCTTCTAAAATATGTAATAATGGTGTTTTTGAAGTCAATTAAAATGTGGGAGAAACAAGAGCATCCCTCTAGGTATGGACATATTTTTGTTTGTTTCTTAAAACCTCCAGTGTCCTCTGGTGAATCTGAGTATAAAAAAACAGCAATGTCTGAGCAGAAGCACCATATGCTCTGCTGGCTTTTATTTTATTTTATTTTTCAAAAGATATCTCTTATCACATTAGTGCAAAGCCCATTTCAAAATGCTGCACAGAGCCTTTGCAGTCTGTAATGAATTGTTCAAAGAAAGGTTTAAATGAGCTATTAAAAACAGGAGTTTGTTGAGTCGAATAAAAGCTGTCCTTGGAAATGTGGTTTCAGCTGAAAAAAATCTACATGGAAATGTTTACTAGTAAAGTTTGTTTGATTATTCCCACCTGATGTGTCTCACCCCATAGACACTACAGGGTAGATTATATAATGTACACTGGTTTTGAAAACACATAATCCATTCTCCTTTGCTCCAATGCTATATTCCATGCTGACACATTCATCTAAAACCCCTGTCCGATATATCAAGCTCTTTATTTTGGCATACATGATGGTCTAGGAAAGGAAAAAGGGCATTAGTGTCTGCTTTCTCTCTCTCCTGGATACCTTTTAGGGTAATCCCTTTTCAGCAATGGACAAATAACTTTAAATATATATGTGTATGTGTGTGTGTGTGTGTGAGACACATGACTTTTTGTCTCTTGTTATCTATCCCAGGGAAAGTACAATTAATAAAATGGGGTGCTGTACTCTCTCCTAAGAAATGAGGTGTTTGTCCTTGTCTTTAATAACATATAATTGCTATCATTCCTAACTATTTCTCACTCAGGTTTGCTTTCCAGATCCATACCTGGGCAAAAACTCTGCCTTTTTACCAAACTTGCATTATTACCCCAACAATGCTTTTTTATAGAGACTTAACAGTTAAAGTTGTTTCTTAATTTGTATTAAAATAATGGTTTAATATTGTCGCATATGTAGAATAGAATCAAATTGCCACTCAGCTTGTCAGAATTTATTTGAGCATGTCATTCCGTGTTCAAGATTTGGTCATATTGATTCAGTTTTGGCAGCTCAAGCCAATTGGAAAAGTTATGGATATGACTGTCAAGAGATGTGATTCAGGCTTCCTCGGTGATTTTACAGACATGACAAAAATAATAAGTTGTCTAGATAATGAAAACAACAATCTCAAATTAGTTGAATTGAGTAATAGATCTTAGAAATAAAGTTTGTTTGGAGACTCCATCAAGAGAACTCATCTTCTCATATAGCTTCACTTTAAGAATGAATTACCTTTATCTGGAAATTGATTGAGAATTGTAGCTTTCATATGACACACACAAGGCAGTGAAGAAGAAAAAGAATGCCTATGGAGCCGGCCTGATGAGCTATCTCAGCCATGGTGATCAATGGTGCTAAGATGTCACAGAGGATCATTTTCACTTTTGGAATTTATTGCAAGCATGAGCAATTGACCTGGGAAGAGAACAAGGCACTAGTTACCCTTTATCAGCAAGGAGAGAAAAAGTGTCCCATGCTTTTTATTTCCACAGAATAAACTCTGCCAAATTCATCTCCTCAACCTGCTTTGGAAATACATAACACCTTGATGACCTCTTCGTGGCTTATTCTCTTTAGATTATTACCTACTTTCCTTTCAAAGGGAAGGGTTTATATATGAAGTGCTTTGCTTTTGAGATTGGTGGAGATGAGGGCTGCTTGTATTGTTTATTTTGTCACTAGATTTTATGACATTCTATTCTTTCTCTTGATAATGTGTTAACCTGTATATCCTTCCTAGTAGATATACAGTTAATTTGAAGATAAGTACTCTATCAATGTTTTGTGTATCTTGTGTTACCCCAGTTAGTAAAGTGCTCCATATAGAGTAGATTCACAAAAAGTTGTTCACTGTAGGAATCTCCTTTTTAAAGAGGCATAATTTTACAAGTTTGAAACTGCCCCATATGACTTATAAAGTCCCTAACTTTCACAGTCACTGGGGTATCCACCAACTAAGGAATGCTTATTTTAAATATTAAGCAGTCCTTCTTGCTTGATGAATGTAATCATGATGTGCTGAAGGTTTTAGTTTGGGCATTTAGCATCCATTTGTATGAGAATTCTCTTTTCCAGTATTTATTTTTTTAGACTATGTTACATCCTGTAGTTATTCATTGCACTCATGTCCATATTCCCTTTAGACTTCACATAACATACTTTATGAGCATTTGTGCAATAAGACCTTTTGCTTAAATATAATAGCAGACTTTTCTGAAATACTCAAGCATGTCACAGATGACTTTACATGAGTTCCCATAATTGTAATTTTTGTATAGTTCCTAGCTACAGAGTGCAAATTTTATATGAACTTTCTACAAAAACACGAAGTGCTTCAATTCCCTAATTCTTTTCCTTTAGAAAGAGGTTCCGTCAATATTCATTCAAGTTGGAAGAGAAAGTGTATGAACAGATGGCTATGGCAAACAGCACATTGCAATTGGGAAGCAGCATACAGGTACTAGTGAATATGACATTTGGTATTCCATAATAGTCTTGAAAATTAATTTTAAGTCAGGCTTCAAAATCATAACAAAGAGCGACTCATATATTATTCATTTCTTTATTCCAAGCACTAATGTTCAGAGTGTTAAGTACAATATATGCTGGAAGAAGGTAAAGGAAATGTGATTTTCAATTAAACACATAAAGTGTGTTTAAAAACTGTTGCCGTGACCTTAGTTATATTTCTAGGATCACTGAATGACTTCAGTACCCTGAAATTTGTTTTAGCCTCAAGGACAATTTAAAATTAAAAGAGAATACCAAGTTAAAGAATGTGGGAAAACTATTTCGAAAGTTTTAGTTTTATATTGTAAGCAGACTCTTGTTGAATTTTTCAAGGTAGTTAGTTGGTCAGATGCCAGAAGTGGTAAATATTTTATACTAGCTCATGGAAACAGCTGAAATGTCAGATTTGTACACATCATCAAAAAGCAGGCAATTATCATCTATGCTAATGTATAGATGGCTGCCTCTGTGGTTCACAGGTAATCAGACTTGTTCTGAAGATCTTGGTACATATTTCCATTCTATTTAAAATAAATATAGTCATCTGAAAATAACTTTCAATTTTTTTGAAGAGCTGCTTGAGGAAGTGGTGTATTAGGATGGGAAGAGTGACTTGCTACAATATTATTTCTCTGGGTTACCAGTTCTGACTACATTAGCTGTTGCAAGCAGAACCTTCTTTAAATTAATAGAAATTTTTCTAACTGAAACATTCCAAATTACATCCACTTTTGCAAGAGGTGATAATTATGTAAAGCAAAGAAATTGGAGAAAGAGAAACAGCTCCATGAACATAGAGGTTTCAGCACAAACATACACTTTTCTCACAGTGCTCATTAATATCATATAGATGTGTGTATGTATGTGTGTGTGTATGTGTATTTGCCTTTAAAATGTATCTGATTTTGGGGAGGACTTATTTTGCAATTGTGATCCAGCAGTGTATATGTTTACTGCCTCAGTATTATATATTAAACACAAAAGTATTCCATGATAATGATATGGAATATAGGTGTCCATTTGACCTATGTTTAATCCTTTCTTTAGCACCTACCAGTTATGAAATTTTATAACCAGTTATGGAGCCTCTGTAATCCTGACGTGTGAGATGAGTTTAATAAAAACAGTAATCTCACAGTGTTGTAAGAATTAAGTATTGTCTGTAAAATGATCAAGATATTTCACCTATTTTTTATTGTTATAATTTTATCAGCAGGGACAGACATGTGTCTTTGAAATGTTAAAGGAACTTAATTTTATCAGCAGAATTTTATGAAAGGAATAATGTATATAAGGTGTGATCAAGAATAAAATTACATATTTTTAAAAATTTGGCAGAATTATTGCAGGACTATGACAGCTTTATTGAAGCCTCACAATATTTCTGAAATGAGAAAGCTAGGAAAGTGAAAACTTGCCTAATATCATGCAACATCCTCATCACAGATCAAAGACTCAAGGATTAGCTTGTAGTCTCTGAGCACTAGTCTAGGAATCTTTTCACTATGCCCCATTTCCTCCCAGCAAAAATTGATTCTCTGCCTATATATACATAGTATTTTTACGACCGTACCCACAGAAAATGGAAATTCCCAGGCTAGGGGTCGAATTGGAGCTACAGCTGTTGGCCTACACCACAAGTCACAGCAATGTGGGATCTGAGCCATGTCTGAAACCTACACCACAGCTCAGGGCAATGCCAGATCCACTGAGCAAGGCCAGGATCAAACCCACATCCTCATGGATACTTGTCAGTTTTGTTACCACTGAGCCATGACAGGAACTCCAATTCTCTGCCTCTAATTGAAACTAAAAGTACTTTCACATTCTTCCAGTTGTCTAAAAATTCTCTTATTTTTATAATTGTCTCTTACAATAAACAGATTAACTGCTTACAATGACATTTACTAGTTTAACTCCTTCCTATTGGTTCTGTCAAAGGCTAAATTTCATATGGGAAAAATCAAGGGTATGAGACATAATTAAAGGAAATAGACATTATATACTGACTCTGTGCAAAAAACCTGCATGGTACATTGTTGGTAAACTTGCGTTTGTGTGTGAATCCCAGGCTGAACCCATTATGTCTGGGAAGAGAAATAGGTCTCATCTATCACCAGGAAGAAAGCAGTGTCATGATTAGTTGATTTCATACACACATGGAATCCAAAGGCTCTTGCAAAAACATTTCAGGCCAGCATACAGCATAGTGGTGATGAGTGTCTACAAGATCCATCGCAATGGTTTTCTTACTTCTCCCTCATCACGCCAAGCTTCCTTGGCCTTTTCTACAACTCTTCCTCCTCTTCAGGGTCCTGCCTCTATCCTGGAAGCATCCAGGTATGTCATTCTCTGAGGATGATGGCAGTAAGTTACCTAGATGTTAACAGATTTTTTTTTCAAAGAGGACTATCTAATAGTAAACAGTTTTTATTATAAATAGTTATGGCATCTTGTACCACGAGTATATTAGTAAAAAAGAAAACTAAGTCCTTTTTAAGAAATAAAATATTAAGCTTTAACAAGGGCTAAAATATTGTTACATTAGGATCATGGCTCTGCCACTATTAGTTGTGTGACTGTAGCAAGTTACTCAGTCTTTTTGAGTATAAGTCCTTTACCTGCAAGATGGAGATAATAATAGGTCCTGGCTCTTGTGGTTGATGGGAGTGTTATATAAATTAATTTGTCTAAGATTCATAAGACATTGCCTGGTGCCTAAGCAATGCTTGATGTACTGGTGTTATTAATAGTATATCCTTTAAACTTGCATATTTTACTAATAAACTTATTACCATGTTGAGAGGAAAGAAAAAAGTGAGGGAAAAGAAAAACCTAGCCCATACATAAAAAATGTATATATACACATACACTAATAGATTAATTATATGATTAAACACAGTTTTCATTTATTCAGAAATATTTCAGTGTTTTGAATTCCTTCTCACATATCCCACACAGGCATATGTATGACAAATTGCAGAGTCTCTGCAGTTGTATAGGAGAATATACATTTTCTTTTTAGTTTCATTTTTTACTCTTTTATCACATACAACTGGAGAGAAGAGTAAAAGGAATCCCTGTAACAGTGCTATAGGATTGCAACTGATAGAATGACTGATTTTATTTTGTTCACTGTTGATGGAACACATTTGAATCTTGACCTTGAAGGATGAGTAGAAATTTGTCAGTTAGGATGGAAGGAAATTTCAACCTGAGAAATGAAAAGAGGATAAGGGAAGCCACAGGGGTAGGAAAGGTAGAACTATAGAATAGGAGTCACTAAATCATTGTATGTATGTTTTTTGGTTAGAGTTGTTTGAAAATAGACCCAAACTGAGAGTTATTATGCTGAAGTTTACTGGAGAGTACTTTCAGTAGAGGCATTGATGAGGAAGTGAGGAATACAGGATTGGGCTGAAAAAAACTGACCCTCACAGCAACTGTAACTGGGTCCTCAGCCCACCTGGAGCTGGTACAGCCATCAGAGCTGTCCCTAATTGAGGGACGGGGACAAAATATTTATGTCCTGCATCAGCAATCCTGGATGGGGGCTCTCTTTGGAATGGGTAACCTGGAATAACACACCTATGGCCTCGAGTAGGAATCTTGTGGGCCATATTGTCTCTGTTACAACTATTTCACTCTGCTGATGTAGTGTAAAAGCAACTAGAGACAATATGTAAACAAATGGCATGGCTGTATTCCAGTGAAACTTTACCTACTTGGCCTAAAGTCATTATCACTGAGGGCCCAGCCCTGAGATGTCAGCCATCGATACTCCCAGAAGCTGAGGAAGGGGATTTGGACAGAGCACCAGAGATGTACTATAGTTTACCTCTTGCACGTTTTGGTAAGCTTGCCCCCATCTGTTGTGCACCATGTGTTAAGGCAGTTCTGTGTTTCTACTTCAATTAAAGTAGGTCATCACTTTTTCCAAGCTTCCAAAGACTATCATGACTGTTAGCATCATCTCCAAGGGTCCTTGTCCAGGATTCTCTACAAAAGGACAGAGCTCAATGTCAACAAACTCTCCATTAACCAGCCTGATATTTCACCTCCCACTAACCCCTCTTCCATGCTTTAGCATCCTGAGAATCCAGGCCCATATAGACTCTACTGCTTAATGCAATCAGGCCCAGCACTTCTCCAGTCAAAGCTGTGCTGAACTTTGACCTTAATTATTGGTCTGGTTGCTAGAGAGGGAAGTGGGGATACACCCGTGTGGAGAGTTTCAGGGTCTTAAGAAGAAGCTAATCTAGATTTCATGTCACTTGTCCACAGCACAAGCGCTCCCCATTTCAAGAGAAAATATGGTCATTGTGTCTTTCCTGTCAGTTCTAGTATGCTAGGCAGGGAGCTAAGTGGCAAAATGAAAATTAGAAGATTTTGCATATAAAGGAAGAAATTTCAGACAAGTTATGTTTTAATAAATTTCTCTTGATCCTTCCCAATAACCTTGTTTTTCCTCTTAATGAATCCTGGTTTTTACTCTTGCAAATTGCCACTCAGGAGGGAGACTTTTATAGCCTCCTTTGCAGCTATGTTAAGCTATGTGACTAAATTCTAAGAAGTGAATGGAAGCGATATGTAAAAGTTTCAGAATTCTTCAAAAGGGAGTAGGGGGAGACTCCATTTCACTTCCCTTCCTCTTTCTAACATAGAAATAATGGCTGGAGCTCTAGCAGCTACCTTGCAAGGGGTTTAAACTTTGGGTGTGAATTTTGTGCTGGACATTTATAATTACAGAAGTCTTTATTATATTCAAATTTGAAATTCTATCATTGGAATATCTCTAGGGTGGCAACTTTTTATTACATTATCCTAATTTTTCATTTGAAAAATGAAACTCAGGATTGCTTATTTTTGACAACATTGCTAGGCTTGAGAAATAGAGTACCTTTACAGCCATGGGTATAAACTGGCCATCAGTTTTGATATGCTTAATGTTCAGTGTAATTATTTTCAAACCAAATCAGTTCAGTCCCAAATCAATATGGACTCAAGATTCTCTTGCCCACCGGTGGTTACAAGAGCACCTAAAAGGAGTGGTACTGGAGGAATGACTTCATTAAGGTAAATGGCAGTGATATCTTGATGTGCTGTTGATTTACTCTAAGTGGAATAGTCACAAACTCCAGGAATCCTTAGTTCTATTGATAAAGGTCAGTTAAGTAAAATAACAAGAACCATAAGAACAAGTTTGAGTACATTGGTAAGGCTTACTCTCTACTCCTAACATTTCCATTTTTATCAATAAAGTTTCATGAACATGGTTCTCCTGAGTGCTATCCTCACTATTTCTCACTCCCCTCAGTGTAATTAGGTGATTTATCTGACTAGAGATTGAGGAGGAAAAGGACCTGCATAGACCAACCTCTTGCTCTTTCCTCTCTCTTGTGAATGAACCCCTTGAAGGGTGCACACATCCTTCTTGGTGTTTTATGCAGTTGTTCAGTCTCTCTCTCTGCCTGAGTTCACTTTTGGGAAATCTACCTATTTATAATATGGTACAATCCTCAATTTAAATGCAATAAAACTTTCATTTAAAAAGTACATAATACATAAAAATTACATCACATTATAAAACTAAATACCTGTATAACTTTTACCAGATCAAGAAATAGAACATTGCCAATACCTATGTGTATTCTTTCTGGATCCAAACTCTATCAAATATTACCATTATGTATATTTTTGCATACTTTTCTATACTAAACACTATAGTTTTACCTATAAAACTTTATAGTAACTTTTTTACTTTATAAAATTGACTCTGTTATGGTTTGAATTATGTTCCTGCTAAAATTTGCGTGTTGAAGTACTAACCTCTAATAACTCAGAATGTGATGTTATTTGGAGATAGGGTCATTACACAGGTAAACGATTTAAAATGAAGTTGTGGCAGAACCTCCTTGCCTGCTCTCTTGCATCTCTCACAAGTGTCCTATCCTAATAAATCTATTTCTTGCCTATCAAAAAAAAAAATGAAGTTGCAGGGATGTACTCTTATAAATATGACTAGTATCTTTATAAGAGGAAACTTGGAGACAGATCACGATGGGAGAGTAGAAAGATGTGGAACTCACCTTCCTTGACTAACACATAAAACTACATCTATATATGGAAAAATTTTCACTGGAAACTGAAAGAAACATCCCTGTACAACCAAGGATGTAAGAAAGATTCACACAGAATAGGGTAGATGATTCTAAGAAATAGAAAGTTCTCCTGGTCTCTTGGATTTAAAGAATTAATAGTATTAAAATGGCCATATTTCTCACAGTAGCCTACATATTTAATGGAATTGCTATCAAAATACCCATGAAATTTTTCACTGAATTAGAACAAATTATCCTAAAATGTATATGGAATGATAAAAGACCTCAAATTGCCAAAGCAGTCTTAAAAAAAAAAAGAACAAAGCTGAAAGTATCGTGTTCCCTGACTTAAGACTATACTACCAAGCTATAGGCATCAAAACAGCATGGTACTGGAAACTAAAACTGGAGAGCTATATGTAAAAGAATTAAATTAGAACAAATCTTCTTATACCACATATAAAAATAAAGTTGGATTAAAGACTAAATGTAAGACCAGAAACTATAAACTCCTAGAAGAAAACATAGGCAGAAACTTCTGCAACATAAATTATAACAATATTTTTTGGATATGTCTCATAATGCAAAAAAAAAGGCAAAAAAAATGGGACCTAATTAAACTTACACACTTTTGGAGTTCCTGTCGTGGCTCAGTGGTTAACAAATCTGACTAGGAACCATGAGGTTGCGGGTTCGATCTCTGGCCTTGCTCAGTGGGTTAAGGATCCAGTGTTGCTGTGAGCTGTGGTGTAGGTTGCAGATGCGGCTCAGATCCCGCATTGCTGTGGCTGTGGTGAAGGCCAGCGGCTACACCTCCTGTTAGACCCCTAGCCTGGGAACCTCCATATGCTGTGGTTGCGGCCCTAGATAAGGCAAAAGACAAAAAAATAATAATAATAATAAACTTACACACTTTTGCATAGCAAAGGAAAGCATTAACAAAATTAAGACAACCTACTGAATGGGAGAAAATATTTGCAAGTGATACACTAGATAAGGAGTTAACATCCAAAATTTATGAACCGCTTATAAAACTAAATATCAAAAAACCCCAAACAATCCAATGTTAAAAATGGGCAGAAAAGTTTAATAGACATTTTTCCAAAAAGGACATACAAATGCATAACAGGCACATGAAAAGATGTTCAGTATTATTAATTATTAGAGAAATGCAAATGAAAACCCCAGTGAGATATAACCCTGCATCTCTCAGAATGGCCAACATCAAAAATCTATAAATGACAAATGTTGACTAGGTTGTGGAGAAAAGGCATCCTCATACACTGCTGGTGAAAATATAAATTGGTGCAGCCACTTTAGAAAACTCAAAGGAGGTCCCTAAAACAACTGAAAGTAGAACTACCTTATGATCCAGCAAATTCCACTGCAGGATATATATATACAAAAACATGAAAACACTATCTTGAAAAGATATATTTACTCCAATATTCACATTTGTAGGTATTTTTACAGCAGTACCCCACTTCTTGTTACCAAAATCTGTATGGTTTGTCAGGGTCATCATAATAAAGAACTGAAGACTGGGAATTCCCATTGTGGCTCAGCAATAAAGAACCCGACTAGTATCCATGAGGACTTCCTGGCCTTGCTCAGTGGGTTAAGGATCCAGCGTTGCCACGAGCTGTGGTGTAGGTCACAGACTTGGCTTGGATCCCATTTTGCTGTAGTGTGGGCTAGCAGGTGCAGCTCCAATTTTCAACCCCTAGCCTGGTAACTTCCTTGTTAGAGTGTGGCCCTAATAAAGACAAAAAAAAAAAAAAAAAAACCCACACACAGAGAGTACTGCAGACTGGGAGACTTAACAGAAATTTATTTTCTAGCAATCCCAGAGGCTAGAAGTCTGAAATCAAGTGTTAGCAGGACTAGATTCTTGGAAGGCTTCTCTGCTTGGCTTGTGAATGGTCAACTTCTACTGTCATCTTCACAAGGTCTTCCCACTGTTCCTATCTGTGCCCTAATCTCCTCTCTCTCTCTTTTTTTTTTTTTTTTTTTTTTTTTTTTTTTTTTTTTACTTTTTAGGGTAGCACCTGCGGCATATGAAGGTTCCCAGGCTAGGGGTCTAAAAGGCCAGTTAGCTGCTGGCCTATGTCATAGCCACAGCCACAGCCACAGCCACGCCAGACCTGAGCTGCGTCTGTGACCTACACCACAGCTCACGACAATGCCGGATTGTTAACGCACTGAGCAAGGCCTGGGATCGAACCCGCAACCTCATGGTTCCTAGTTGGATTTGTTAACTGCTGCGCCATGATGGGAACTTCCTAATCGCCTCTTCTTAAAAGGAGAGTCGTTAGATTAGGGCCCATCCTAATGACATCATTTTAACTGAATTATCTCTTTCAAGACCCTATATCCAAATACAGTCCCTTTCTGAGGTACCGGATATTAGGATTTCAACATATGAACACTGAGGGGGCACAGTTCAGCCCATAGCACCATCCATGAACCAAATTCAGAGATTTTCCTCCTCCTTTAGCTGATCAATAGGCTTCATCACCCAAATGGATTTAAGCTAGGAGCAATTTTCTCAAACAAGCCCCTGACTGCTTTAATTAGGTATTTAACTCTATCTGAAGTTCATCTACTATTATATTACATCCTGGGCTCAATCCTTAGTTTCTCCAGCTCTATCAAGAGAGTTGATGAGAACTTCTTTGCCTGCAACCCACAAAGCCCTTGGGGTTTCAAAACTGGCTTTGGATTGCCAGATTTGCCCACAGCTATTTATTATCCTTTTGCAGAGCATTAATAGTGCTTAGCAATAGCCATCCAATACCTAAGAGCTGTTGTTTTCTCCAAACATCTTCAAAGCCTGATGCACTCCCTTTTGCAGGCATACCCTCCCAATCCCCTGCCAATGAATTTTACAATATGATCTACACCTGTGCACCAGGAGCTGCCTGTGTACCACCTACTGCTCTTGATGGAGTTTCCATTGCCAGTTGGGCAGCCAGTGAGTCATCCTCAAATTCTAACTTGGCAGCTACTGTCTTAGGCCACTTCTAACATGAGCTTTTACAGATTCATTTCCCCAGGACTACATGCTGAGAAGGAACTTAGGGTATGCAATGCTTTTCAGGGACATGACACCTGTAAAGAAAGGAGGGACGGTAGTAGGATAGGGCAAAAAAAGGAAGTTGAGCTGAAGTACAGGCCTGACACTGTCTTGGTAAACCTGGAAGGTAGGCCTGGAGCAAGTGCATAAAGCCCAAAAGGTCAGGCCTTTAGAGCTCTGCCTCATGCACTAACTGGATGTAGCTGGGAACCAATGCCCCGGAGAGGGCGTGCCTTGGTTGATCAGCTTTCTGCAGCTGAAGCTTATAATGAAGGAGCCTGTAGGTGGAGTCTGTTTTCTGACTTCCCTTGATGCTTTAGGGCGGCAAGTCCTTCGCTGAAAGAAGATCTTGGCGGTGGATCTCCAAGTCCAGCAGAGGTACATGTCTTCTTATTGTACACCTCAAAAGTAGAATTTTTGAGAGATAGAATATGTGTACCTTTAACTTCAGTCTATCACGCGCCAGATTCTTTTGCAAAGAGATTTGTACTATTTATAGCTTAATTAAGGTGTAGGAGAGTTTTTAGTTGTTTCACTTCTATGGTAACACTTGATATCTGCTGTTTATCATTTTAGTTGTTTTGGTGGGTCTGCAGTGGTGTTGTAGTTTCGTATTAATTTGCTTCACTAGTTATTTTTATTTTTTTTTTTTGCCTTTTGTCATTTTATGGCCGCGGGTTTATGGCCGCACCCGCGGCATGTGGAGGTTCCCAGGCTAGGGGTCTAATCGGAGCTGTGGCCACTGGCCTGCGCCGCAGCCACAGCAACGCAGGATCCGAGCCGCGTCTGCAACCTACACCACAGCTCACGGCAACGCCGGACCGTTAACCCAC
>PVHT020000065.1:4537710-4702639 GCA_004024745.2 Catagonus wagneri
TTCACTAGTTATTAATGGAACTATGCTGTTTTTCATGTTTACCAGCCACTTGAATAAATTCTTGGTGAAGTGGCTGTTTAAGGATTTTGTTCACTTTAAAAAATTATGATATATTCTGTTTTAAAGCCCTTTGTCACTTGTATATGTTACAAATATTCTTTTTTTTCTCACTCTGGAGAGTTTAATAGCATATTTTGATGAAGAGAAACTTTAATGTTTATGGAGCCCAAATTATTAGTCTTTTCCATTATAGATGATGCCCTTGTGTTTTTTTTTTTTTAAAGGGAAGCCTTTAGCTATTTTAGCATCATAAATATACACTGCTAGATTATCGGTTAAAAGCAGTTTTTTTTGTTTTTTGTTTTTTCCTGTAGACGTGCAACTTACATAGAATTAATTTGTGCGTATGATTTGAGGTAAGGGAGGGTTTCTAAAAATTGTTTTGCATACAGGGATATTTTTATCTCAGGATAATTAACTGAAAAGACTGGCTAATTTCCCTACAGTGGAACTTTATCATTTAGAAAGTCTAGGTTTTCCCATAGCAACAAACAACCTCCAAGTTCTAACACCTGGAAACCACAAAGTTTGTTCCTCATTTATGCTCTTTGTCCATGGTAGCTGAGCTCAGGCTTTATGCTACAACCTCCCTCTGGTACATTGCTGGTCTCTGTGGTAGAGGTGAGAGAGGGTGAAGCATGCCTAGGCTCTTAAAGCTTTTGCCCAGATGTACTAACGTCTCATATTTCATTGGCCAAAGCTAATACATGGTTAGTGGTGCAGCAATTTTGGGTACATATTATCTTCCTACAGGGATGGCCAGAACATTTTACTGAATACTGGTGTGTTCTATAACCGAATTGATGGTATGAACTCCTGCTTGTGCCCTAGCCCTAGATGAAGCCTCTTGCCCCAGCGGGGAGGGTTCTTTTTCCCCATTCAGGTTCCTACAGCCAATAACAAAATCCCATGCTGAGATAGAACCAGCACGAATTTATTCAATGGCCAGAGAATGGAGAAGTGGGAACTTATTTCACAAATCAATTTCTCACAGTTGAGAAACTGCTATTGAGATGAAAGAAGACATGATGGATAAACAAGTATTTGATGAAGCCCCTGAAGTAAAATTAGGAAATGGGTGAAATGGCATTCAAGGCCTTGCACAGGAATTATGTTCATCGCTGTTTCTAATGGATTAAAAGGGCTTTTCCAAGGGTTCTGGCCCTTTAAATTCTGGAATTTATTTTTATTTCAGGTGACAAAGTCTAGGAAATGAAGAGTATAACAGATGCATGTATTCTAATGAGCAGAAATTCATAAAAGGATACATAATTAGGCATTTAAAATTTTGCTTCTCTGAATTTCAAGTCACACATTCATAGAAAACCCATTATAGGTGAATTATGATAGTGAAAATTTTTTTGCAGAGCCTTTTTACTTAAATTATTTACTTTTTGCTTTGGGAATTAATTGCAAAATCTCATATTAATAGAACATTAAAGGCAAGCTTTCTAAATGTATAAGTAAAAAATTTTCGAGTTATGTTTCCCTTAGTAACTGTAACTAATCTCTTTGTGCAAATAATAAAGCAGTAAAATAAATATGATATACCATTGTGAAAAATGAATATAAAAGCTGATTTATAGTCATTGTATAGTAAACATCATTGCATTTTAAAAATCTTGTGTTTTTAAAGTCGTCTTGAAATTTGAATGACTTGTGAAATTTTAGAATATATTTTCCTATGTGAATCACTTAATTTAACTAACTTAAAAAAACACCTGTTTATTTCAATCTCACCTCAAAAGATTTTGTGTATCTCTGAAATTCAGTATTGAATATTTAAACAATTATTTGCTTATCTATCTAAGCATAATTTTAGGAGAATAAAGTCAGTTTTTGCATTGGTCATAATGTTAAGCATCTGGGATTAGACTTGAGATGAGTCTGCGTATGGCTCCTTTTGTAATATAAGTGTTATAAACATCTTGATTCAAAATCAGAGTTATCTACCCTCAGGATGGCAGATTCAGAGTCTTTGGTAATATCCTAGATCCAGTTCTCATATATACTACTTAGATGGCTTTTGTTTTACAGCCCTGCTTTGCATAGCTATCCTGATCAAATATTTTATCAATGTTTGTCATTGTTTTTAATAGGAACTAGCAAATGACTATAGAAAATTCAGTAAAAAAAAATCTTATGAATAAGCAAAACCCAATGTAAAGTACATGGCCTAATACAAGTTACCAATAGAAACATGCTACACACAAATACAGTTCATTATTAGCAATACAAAATATTAATAAAACTAGATACTGAGGCTACTCACAAAAAGGCACCCATCATGCTAAAAGACTTGTGAGGCAATAATTCAAAAATATTTAATCTTGGCTTTCTTGCCTTCTGTGCTTGCCTGTTTTGGTATTTTCTTTCTTTTTCTTTGTAAATTCCTTTTGGCTACTTCCATTTCTACTTTGACCATTATCTGATTGTACATATATGTTTTTCATAGATACCTTCAGGTCAAGGATGTTTTACGGGTGTTTTTATTTGTAGTTTGTTGAGAATTTAAATTATGAGTGGTTCGTTTTTAAAAACTACTTTTCCTTCATCTACTGAGGTGATTGAATGCTTTTGTCTTTTATTCTATTAATACGGTATATTTAATTGATTTTCAGATGCTAAAACAATCTTGCATCCTAGAAATAAATCCCATTTGGCCATAAGGCATAATCTTTATTTAATGCTATATTTTGCTAAGAATATATTCTGATGTCAATATTCATGAAGAATATCGATGTCTGGTTTTCTTATGAATACTTTGGCTAGTATTTGGTGTCAGGGCAATCAATATTGAATTCAGAGAATGATTTGCAAACTGTTGCCTCCTGTATTTTGCGGGAAGAGTTTATGAAAGGTTGGCATTATTTCTTGACTGGTTTTATTTTTTAAAATATCTGACGTAATTGCTTGGTCAAGCCATTTGGCCCTGAACATTTCTCTGTGAGAAGATTTGTAATGAATAATTCCACCTTACTATTTAAATCTATTTGGTCTTTTTCTTGAATCAGTTTTGGTAAATGGTAGATTTAAAGGAGTATATCTGTTTATTACATTAAGGTGTATATATCAGTAGATTTTGGCATATCCACTACAATATGCAACTATCACTGCCGTCCAATTCTAGAACATTTCCATTACCCCAAAATGAAGCACCAAATCTATTAGCAGTCAGTCCCTATTCCTCACTCTATACAAGTCCCTGGAAAATCATGAATCTTCTTTCTATCTCTATGGATTTTCCTAACATACCCACTTTATATAAATGGGGTTATACAGTAGGTGACCTTTTGTGTCTGTCTTTTTTCACTTAATGTTTTCAAGATTTGTCCATCTTGTTGCATGTATCTGTACTTCATTCCTTTGTTTAGCTGAATTGGATAATGCTCCACTGTATAGATAGATCACATTTTGTTTATCCATTTATCATTTGATGTATATTTGAATTGTTTCAAATTGGCTGTTGTGAATGTTGCTGATATAATCATTCATGTTAAAATTTTTGTGTAAACATATATTTTCAATTCTCTTGGATATACATCTAAGAGAGAAATTTCTAGGTCATATGCTAACTCTATGTTTACATTTTTGAGGAACTGAGAAACTGTTCTCACAGTAGCACATTATTGACTTTTGTTTTTTCTTTTATAGACATTTAAAGATAACTTCTAAGCATTGCTTTAATTGCATATCATAATTGATACAGTGTGTGTTTATTTTCATAGAGTTTGAAAAAATTTCTAATTTCTCTTTTCATTTTTTCTTTGATCCATGGGTTATTATAACCGTCTTGTTTGATTTCTTAACATTTGTGGATATCCAAAACGTTTTTTCTGCTATTGATATCTAATGTGTTCACGTTACAGTTGAAGTATAAACTTTGTATGATTTCTCATTCCTTTTATTTGGACTTGTCTTATGACCTAACATATTGCTTACCTTTGAGGATGTTCACATGCACTTGGAAAGGTGTATCTTGTTGGGTGAGGTGTTCAATAGGTATCAGTTAGGTCCAGTTGATTGATAATATTTGTTTCGTATCTTTAATTTTCTTTATTAAGAATGAGAACTGAAGTTTTTATTGTTATAAATTGTCCATCTCTTGAATTCAGTTTTTGCTTCATGCATTTGAGGTTGTATCATTAGATGTGTATGTATTTGTTTTATTTCTGATTAGTCTTTCTAGTATTATAAAATATTATAAAATATTTCATTTTGTCTTAAAATCTGTTTATCTGATATTAGTAGTCACTCCAAATCTCTTATGGTTATTGTTTGCATGACATACCTTCTTTGTTCTTTTTTTTAACATAGGTCATCAAAAATAAAAAATAAAATCTCTTGTATATTTCATATAGTTCCTTATTTCTACTTTATCAAATCTGATAATCTATCTTTTTTGGAAGATTAATTCATTCACATTTATTACAACTTTTGATATGATTATATCAGTCATTTATCTTCTTTACGTCTCATATCTCTTTCTGTTCTTTTACTGTCTTGCTATGTGTTGAATGGAAATTTTCTGATGTAGTATTTAAATTTTCTTTTTTGATTATCTTACTAAACATATTTTCTTAGTGGTTTCTATAGGGGTCACAATATGAATCTTACTTTTCACATTCTGCTTGGATTAATACTGTATTAATTTATTTAATGATGTTTAATTCCAGCAAAATGTAGAACTTTACTCCAACATAGATGCATATTCTCTTCTGTCCTTTATGATTGCATCATCATATACATTTCATTTTTATATTTATAGGCCCCAAATACACATTTGTAAAATAACTATTTTAGGAGATTTAAAAATAATTTGAGAACAAAATAACTAAATATATGTTACCTTTTATATTAACCATGTAATTACATTTACCATTTTTTAAATTTCTTTGTGTGAATTCATTTTATTATCTGATATCATTTTCTTTCAACCCGAAGGAATTTCTTTAGTATTTTTTATAAGGCAGATCTGCTAGCAAGAAATTCTGTCTTGGAATGATTTTACTTCATTTTCTTTTTTAAAGAATAATCTAGCTCAATAAGGAATTCTTAGTTTACAGGTTTTTTTTTGGGGGGGCAGGGTTTAGTCCATGGAATATGTTATCACTGTACCTTCTGGCAGCCCCCCCCCCCAGGAAATGTCAGGTGCTCTTAATCTTATTGCAGTTCCTCTCTGTGATCAGTGAGTTTCCTTTTGCTGCTTTCAAAATTTTCTCTTTGTGACTTTGATCAATTTGCGTATAGGTATGAATCTTTTTAAATGTATCCAAACTGAGGTTTGTTGAGCTTCTTGGATGTATAAGTTTTCATAAAATATAAGAAGGTTTTGGACATTATTTCTTAAAAGAATCTTTCTGTCTTTTTTCTCTGTGATTCCTATTCTTTACTTATTGATGTATCTTATGACCTTGAACAGGTTTTTAAGGCTATGAGGTTTTTTTTTATTATTTTATTTCCTGTTTTTCAGATAAGATAATTTCTATTGACCAGTTTTCAATTTGTTGATTCTTCTGCCCCCTCATCTATGCTCCTTAACATCTGCAGTGATTTTTTTTTTCTTTCATTTTGGTTATTGTGCTTGGCAACTGAACTTTCAAATTAGTTATTATGATTTTTACCTCTATTAGCATTCTCTCTTAGATGTGTCATTGTCATCAGTTCTTTGAATATATTTATAATGGTCGCTTTGGAGTCTCCAAAGTTCAACATCCAGGCCCATTTAGAGACAATTTCTATTGACTGTTATTTTTTTCTTTTGCATGTATTACAATTTCCTGTTTCTTTGCATGTCTCATTTTTATTGCAAAACTGGAAGCTATAGGTTGGCAGATCAAGATCAGATACCCCCTCTTATCAGGGGTTGCTGTTATTTTATTAAATTTTGCTGCTGCTGTTGTTTAGTTACTTGCATGGACTACTTAGGTAGAGTGTTGCTCTCCCTCAGAGTTGGCCACTGATGTCTTTGCTCAGATTTTTTCTTTTATTTTTAAGCTTGATATCGTAGAGATGAATCAGCATAATAATGATTGATCAAATAAATCAAGCCAATGAATCTTCCATCCACTGGCAGTGGATTTGTGTGTAGGTTAAAGTATATATTCAAAATTTAAGCAGTTTACAAGTGTGCCCTATCTTTTGCTTTTTGCTAGGCTTTCTCGTGTTTCCTGTTTCCAAAAGGCCTCATATATAGTCATAGACAAATAGATAAATAGGGACCTCTCCAGCATCTCCTGAGCATGTATGCATTCTCGGGCATATGAAGAGCCTTCCAGACTACAAAAATATGTGACTGCATATCAAAACTCAATATAGTTGTCGTATTTTCTGGGTACAACCACTAAATTTCTGGCTAGTGTACTGGTTTGTTGCTTGACACAACTGGCACTGAAACCCGTGGCCTCTGTGATATTAGTTCCCTTGAATTGTTTCTACTGAGGTTAATACTGTTTCAACAGCCCCTAGGGATATGCTTTGCTCCAAATCAAGACAGTGCCCTCTGTTGGATAGAAGAATTTCAGGCTAAAAGACCTGTTTTTACCTGAGTTTCAGTATATTTTCTTGAATTAAAGCTTCCAATTTGTTGTAGGCCTTTTATTTCCAAAGAACTGAAATTGTTTTTGACAATTTTGTTCAGTTTTATCAATACCCTTTGTGGAGAGAATTTGCTGAGCTTCTCACTCCAATGTTCCAGGAGTCCTACCTGTCTAGCTATCATTTTTATCAGAGAAAATAAAAGCATCCCCCAAAGCCAATTGTAACTTCTAATTGTACGTTATTGAACAAAACTGTGTCAAATGCTCCCTCTCTGTGCAAGGGAAACAGCTGGGGATTTGGGTGGTGAGGGGAGTAATTAGCTGCTATAGGCCCTAGAGTGAAGACTGACAAGTAAGAAAATGTGTATTTGGAAATGGGTATGTGGTTGGACAAACAGTAACGCTTGTCACACTCATTCAACTGCCATTGCCAGAAGTAGGAAGTACTTTTTCTAACAACTTTTATAGCACTCTTCCAAAGGTAATTGGACATATCATTGGGACTCAAGTTCAAAGTTTATTAAAAAAAAAAAAGAAGTCGTTATTTCGTAAGGCATACAGACAATGATGTTAAACTGCCTGAGTTTTATGCTACGTTTACCATTTACTAGTTTCATAACCTTGGGCAAGTAACATAACCTTTGTATTCTTCAATTTCTCCATATGTCAAATGTAGGTAATAATTATTCTTCAAGAGTTGTAGTAAGGATTAAGTGCCTATAAAGCACTTGACCCACTATCTGGCTCACAGCTGGTGTTTAACAAATATTAGCTTCCCGTGTTTAGAGGGCACTTTCTAGGAAACCCAGTCCAACATAATATGAAATTTTTCCTTTGTTCCCATTTATAAATAAATGCAATAAAAGATAAAACTTAGAAGAAAGAATGTTTTAATTCTATGTCAGCCATAGAGTTCTCTGGTTATATAGGTTGTTCCATATAAAGATATACATGATTTTTATGTATGGCATTGAAACTAGGCAAGCTATGAACTGACATGCAGCAAAAGCTCTCTTTCCTTCTGGAATTGAGTCATAGAACCAATACCTATGGTTTGGAAATGAAGGACAGCATTGTGTGACCGCTGGAAAGGCTACATGAGATGAGGAGGAAGAATACAAATATACTGGTAGAGAAACATTACATAAAATACTTTGGCATCTTTAGTTACTATGTGTATATATGCATAGTATATATATATGGCATACATTTATCATAGTTATCAAATTCTAAACAGATTTCCGATTTTACAGAATGACAGCTCTTATGGATAATTGGAAAGGAAATGAAAAAAATAAAGGAGGTTCCGTGAATATACTGAGAGTAAACTGCAGTCATAGAAATAAATCAGAAATAAATCTATATATATATATAAACATATATATATAGATATAGATGCCATAATGCAATTTCATTTTCAGTCAGCCAGAAGTATTTGCTATGATTAGTTGTAGTGGAAGTAAAGGTCTCTTAAAGTTAACAACCTTTGTTTTCATGATGAATTAATCATTATAGATATCTGCAAGTAATTATAAAAATGTTTTTATATTAAGATATATCAAATGTTTTGGTCACATTTTAGGAATGCAAAAATATATAGTGGAATAGCACAGACAAGAAAATTTATCACAAGGAACCAGAAATTTTGTGATGAATCAGGATGGACATAAAGCTACTTACAGTATAGTTTCCTTTAAACATGAAGCAATGGGAATGAACTTCTGAAATTACCACAGTTATTGCCAAATTTTCCAGCCACAGCTTGTTATCTCATTACTTTTCCAGAGAAGCAATGGTTGAATATATCATTGTTGATGATACAGACCGTGTGAATAAATGGTGAAGGCAGGCAGGTGTAATGTGTGCCCACTGGCTAGCTCTCCACTGGGATGACAATAAGGATGTTTTTACATCCGGTCTTCTCGGAAATTTAGGTCACTCTTAGTGCTATCTCTTTCATTTCTGAATTTCATTCTTGAAAATTGCTGACCACCTCTCCATTGCTTCTTTTTTACCTCAATATTATAGCTTAACTATAACTGCTTTGTTTCCTGATTACCTGAAACTGAGATCAGGACTAGTACCTAATAAATCCTCAAACTCTTTACCAGCATTGTGTAGCCATATGGCAGTTTCAGAAAGGCTAGTCAAAACCTATGAGAAGTAAAAATGTACAGACTTTTCAGCAAAATTCATTACAAGGAAAAAGTCCTTAGTAAGACACTCATCAATTGTGTCATGTTGCTGTAGTTCCATTGTGCAGGTATGACAAAGGTGTAATTCTTTCTTAGACAAGTTGAGTGGGAAATTGAGAAAGGTTCTGTTCACTCCTAGGTGACCCTTTGACTTAAAGGGGTTACACAGAGGCTATAAAGAAAAAGCAAAGAGATGACAACTGAGGCTGAAGTTACAGAATGAAATTGGAAGAATGGAAATGATGAGAAAGGAATTTCTCTGAGAAAAAGAATTTCTAGATGTTAAGACAGTATTATGTTGCAAGCAGATGTGTTGTTCAATACATGCCTTCTTCCAAAGCATCTTGTAAGGCTATGAAATTGAGTCTAGTGTTAAGACCTCTGCAGGTAAGAGTACTCAGGAATTGAAGAATTAATTTGCAAATTTCTGCTACCCTGTAAATTCCTTATAGGCGATATTATTTCATGATTTGAACATGAGATAAAGGACGGATTAACTTCTCTGCAAATATATATGCACAGCAGGACCACAATGCACTAAGGCCCAGCAAAGGATGGTAATTAAGTGTCAGACTCTGGGGCTAAACTGCTTGAATATCAGCCATAGCACTGACTAGGTATGCAATGGTAGTTACATTACTTTGTCTCTCTGCTTCAGTGGCCTCAGGATTTATGTATGTATGTATTTATTTATTTATTTTTAGGGCCACCACTTGTGACATATGGAAGCTCCCAGACTAGGGGTCTAATTGGAGCTGCAGCTGCTGTTCTGCACCACAGCCGTAGCAACACTGGATCTGAGCTGCATCTGTGACCTACATCACAGCTCATGGCAATGCTGGAACCTTAACCCACAGAGTAAGGCCAGGGATTGAATCCTCATCCCCATGGAAACTAGTTGAGTTTGTTACCACTAAGCCACAGCATAAACTCCCTCAGCATCCATTTGGGAATAATCATGGTATACAGAAGGTTGTCCTAGGATGTGCTTTGCTTCTAGTCACACTTAAAAAAAAAAAAAAATAACCCTAGCAAATTTGTTCAGTAGTTAGGAAACAAATTTACAACTCTTATCAGTGTGAAGTATTATGATAGATTCAGTTTGGATCAAGTTTCTACATCTAGATTAATCAACTAGGCAATGATACAGTCTACAAGTGCATGGAAGCCCTAAATCAAATTCCAAGTTTGGGATGGGGAATAGTCTTTCTAATGATTGGGGTGCTGACCCCCTTATTACACTGACAAAATAATGATTTCTACTCCAAGGCTTTGGTATATAACATTTCTGAGGGTTATAAATAAATACGTGTTCCCTCTGGATCAAATACCTGATGTGAGCCTAGGCATTTGGGTGGCTTAAGTCACAGCAAGAGCATCCCTCATCTTAAGCCTGTCATTCTCTTTAACAGACACTGTTTCCTTCTATTTTGCTTACTAGAAATACAATTACAGGTGGATTTGGGAATGGAATAATCATTTTTTCAAGCAAATTGTTCTATTAACTCTGCTAATATAATAAGATGATGTTTGGTATAGATCTGTGTTCACCACAGCAAAATAAATTACGGTTTTTAATGAATTGAATATATGTTTTGCTTTCACAGAGATTCAACATAAATAACCCAGTTGCCACATTTTTTCACAATGATTTTTAATAAACTACACCTCAAAGTGGATCACCATAAAGCTGGTTGAATTTCCCTGTAGACTTGGTATTATAATTGAGAGATAAGCTATTGATTAGAGACTTATGATCAAAAATATGCCATAAA
This sequence comes from Catagonus wagneri, assembly GCA_004024745.2. Lineage (NCBI taxonomy): Eukaryota > Metazoa > Chordata > Mammalia > Artiodactyla > Tayassuidae > Catagonus > Catagonus wagneri. The sequence continues at coordinate 4,548,280 of PVHT020000065.1, forward strand.
AGCACATATTATAGTGCACAAACTGCTGTTTTAAAGTCATTATCTTTCCAATAATCCAATTTTTATGAAGCAGACCTTTATTATCCATACTCATTGAATATTTGAGAGACTGCTATATATATATATATTTACCACATACAACTGTAGTAACTTGTATCACAATTTTGACCTAAAACAACATACCATCTGTCACATATATGTGTATTTATGTTTAAAATATAATATTTTTTTATCTTAAATCTAAGAAATTCATTCTTCAGACATTTATTGGGTGACTGTTCATGTCAGGTACATTTTAAGGGACCTGAAATAATAAAATGGGAAATGTCATTCCAGGCAAAAGTAGAATTTAAAGACAATATATTAGTCATAATGGAAGATATATATGTGTGTATGTATATAAATATATATTTGAAATATATGCATTAAATATGTGTATATATAAACACTATATATATATATAGATGTATACATTTATACACAGATAGAAAATGCATTTTCTTGTGGGGGGAAGTCAGTGTCTGAACAGGTTTATCAGTGAAGGTTCAGCTTTTTCTCTCTGTCAACATTTTCATGGCAAATAAAGGCATTTAAATATCACACTGATTTAAAAAATGTCTCACAGTTTTGCAACTTTCTTTGTCATTTTGTTCACAGCTTTCATGGCTCTTAATACTTGACAACGAGTCATAAAAAAATACTTATTCCATCATTAGCACAAACATCTAATAAGGAAGCCTGAATATTTTTGAAAGCATGGCTAATAAAAACAAAACACTGAATACTTTGGAACGTTTGTGCACTAGGAAATTAAGGAATGGGCAGAAAGAGATAAAGAAGTGATACCTAAGAGCTGGTGTTAATTTTAAAAAGCATTATGTAAATGTAGCAGAGAAAATGTGAATATCTGTGTTCTTTTATCTCTAAAAGGGTTAATTGGTAAATAGATCATTTATAAAGAGAATTGTATTTCCATGGCTCCCCACAGTATTATGCCTGGGTCTTGGGTAATTAGATCAAAACATAAATGTGCATGGATGGGCCTTGTAGGAGGAAATGAAAACTATAATTGCCATATTGTTAGCTTGTTCTGTAATTTATCACTTTGAATCAGGAAATATACAGTATTGACATTAGTTAACTCTTGAATTGTATATATTTTTAAAATTATAAGTTTCTGCATTATTTTGAATTAAATAATCAAATTATTTTGTGCAGATGTTTTTATGCATGGATAGAGACATTTCAGATAATTGAACACAATAGAACGTGAGCAGAAGGCTGTAGGTAACCACTCTGTACATAGGCCAGCCTCTATGTATAGGTGCTTGAGGAAAGTTATGTGTCCAACTTTGTCCATCTGGTGTTAAAAACACAGCATTGCCAGGAGTGATGTTGAATGAGTCTTTACAATAATAATGAATAATTCAATTAAGCAGGTCACGGTGTGTAGATTAGAAAAATAGCAATGTCCAAATTGGCTAACAGATTATTATTATTTCTATAGAAATAATTTGGCAGCTGAAATTTGATAATTTTATGATTCATGCTAGAGGAAAAATCTTTCTCACTATTCGTTCAACAAGGTTTTATTGAGTGCTTACTATATGCTAGCAACTATGCTCCTTCTCATTGTTCTTATCCTTAGACTTTACATTTAGTACAGTGAAATAGACTTTTTACAATGAATATTTATTGTCAGTTTTCATGAATTCATTCATTTTGTACCACTTTACTTTCCCTGTACTATTTTACTTCTGCATCTGATTCCTCCTGCCTGTCACTGCTTTCTCACACACTTCTTGGCAGATTTTGACAAATGTTTCTGTATAAGGCTACAGTCAACATTTACAAAAATTTTGTTTTCAAGAAAAGGTCTGATGGCAGATATCTTGTTTTTCCTGTATTCTACCGGATGTGCATGAACAAAACTTTGGAAAAGGCCAGGCAGGCACTTTCAGCTCTACCTTGGGCTAATTGCTCTCTTGCTTCTCTCTTGGCAGTGGTCCTACCTCCAGCAGCTCAGGCTGAAATTGTTTTATTTTCTCTTTTCCAGAAGAACAGAGGCCTCCCAGCAACCTGCTTGGCATACTCTCTGTTCAATGTGCACACATAGCAAGAATCCACTCTAATTTAGTCAGGGAGAGAGGAACTGAGTCACATCATGTACATCAGCCTTATCATTCCCTTCTTTGTATAATCTTGTGTTTCTTGACTAGAGAGTAGCACTCCCAACTGCATCCTCCAATGGCCACTCTTGTCTTTCAGATCATGCTAATAGCCTACTTCCACCTTCCATAATGTCTCTAGTTTTTAAACCTTTAGCAATAGATACATTTGCAGAGCAGTGCATTGAACTTTGGTGAGCCTGAGAATGATTTGGAGAATATGTTAAAGAACAAAATCCTGAGTTTTCCCTGGCGGAGACTGATTCAGTATGTTTTGGGATGAACTGTATTTCTAGCACCCTCCCAGATCATGTTTTTTCATGGACCTCACCTTCAGCAGGACTGCTTAGTGTGATTATGTTATACAGGCATACCTTAGAGATATTGCAGGTTCAGTTGCAGACCACTGCAATAAAATGAATATCACAATAAAGCACATGAATTTTTCAGTTTCTCAATGCATACAAAATTTATGTTTATACTGTAGTCTATTAAATGTGCAACAGCATTTTGTATAAAAAAAATCAATGTGCATAACTTAATTTAAAAATACAGGCGTTCCTGTAGTGGCTCAGTGGAAACGAATCTGACTATTATCTATGAAGATGCAGGTTTGATCCCTGGCCTTGCTCATTGGGTTAAGGATCCAGTGTTGCTGTGAGCTGTGGTGTAGGCCAGTGGCTATAGCTCAGATTCAACTCCTAGCCTGGGAACCTCCTAAAAAGACCAAAAAAAAAAAAAAAAGAAAGAAAGAAATACTGTGTTGCTAGGGTTTTCATTGTGGTAGAGTGGGTTAAGGATCCAACATTGTAGCAATTATGGTGTAGGTTGCAGCTGTGGCTTGGATTTGATCCCTGGACCACGAATTTCCATATGCCTTGGGTACAGCCAAAAAAAAAAAAAAAAAAAAATTACTGATACCAAACATCACTTATGCCTTCAGCAAGTCATAGTAGGAACATCAAAGATCACTGAGCACAGACCACCATAACAAATATAATAATAAAGAAAAGGTTTGAAATATTGCAAGAACTACCAAAATGTGACATAGAGACCCAAGTGAGCAATAAGTTGGAAAAAGGCCTGCAATGCCAATAGTCTTGCTCATTGCAGGGTTGCCACAACCTTCAATTTTTCCCAGATGCAGTATCTGGGAAGCAAATGAGGCATGATGAAATAAGGTAGGCTGTCATAGAAATATTCAGTGGAGCCCAAAGAAAAAATGATCGGTTTTAACCAGTGCTTTCAGAAAGCAGTCCAAAAAAGAGTTCACTACTTAAGCAGTCATGAACAGTGATGAGCTCTTCTTCAGGCAGATGATATAGAAAGGTGGACATGTCCAGGAGAAGGGCATTCCAGGAGGTTAAGCAGAGTAAACATGGGTGTGAAAGGGACCTAAAAAAATAAAAAGAAGATTGTATGGATGAAAGGTAGAACATATGAGAATAAAGGCGACAGGGGACTGCGGGAATAAAGCCAGAACAGAAGGCAAGGGCCAGGCCATACATGATGTTCTGTTGTATTATATTTTTTTAGGTAATATGCAAGCAATAATATAAGAATTACCTTTCAGAAAGGTTATTTGGTAGTAGCATACAAGATGAATCAAAGTGATCCAAGACTGGATACAGAGAACATTTAGAAGAAAATAGTTTCAGTAATCCAGGTGGGTGATAATGAGGACTTGAGCTAGGGTAGGAAACAGCAGTGGAGAGTGATAAACTGGATAAGAAAACCATTAAGGCGATTAATTAGATGCATGCAGTTTGGTACAGAATGTCTCTTTGATCCTAAGGAATATTGGCATAATTAATTAAGATGACAAGATAATGATTGCAGGAGAAATAACAGGTTTGATTGGCAAATGGGGAAGGGAAGCTGAGTTAATGAGTTCTATTTTAGAGATGTGGAATCTGAGCTTCCTGGGTTAATATAGATCTAGATCTCAGCAGAGTTGCCTAAGCTGGAGCTATGGAGTTTTGGAGTCATCATGTAACTATCGTATAGTTATCTTTGGAATAATGGGATTAAATGAGATAATCCTAGGACAGTATGGAGAATAGACCAGATTCTTAGGAGAGAATATCTAAGGCATAGTAATAGTTACAACAGGCTGAGAAAGAAGATCCTACTATGGATATTGACAAGATGTAAAGAGATCAAAGGAGAACCAAAGAAGCAGTATCACTAAGCCAAAGAAAGAAGAGCTCAGAGATGTCAAGTAGCTCAGAGATGCAAATGGCTCAGACACCAGATACAATGGACAAAATGAAAGGAGTCTGTTGGATTTGTCAATTAGAACATTGGTGCTTGGCCTGTCCTTTCAGGGAAATGATGAACAGGGAAACTTGATTTCAATAATTAAGCGCATAATGAAAGGCGAGGAATTTGTCACAATCTTTTTTCTAGGACATAGCTGGATTAGGAAGCAAAGAAAGCAGAGGGTGTCATTCTTTGATTAAATAATACCCTGAATAAGCACAATAACTTAAGTTGATACCTCTAGATAACCATGGATGGGGACCAGTCGGAGGTCAACAGGAGGACACCATGAGCCTAATGTAGGAGGCTCACAGGAAGAACTCAATCATGAAGAAGGAAGGGACAGCTGTCAAGGAGATGGAGAGGAACCCCCACTAAGCCATGACTACTTCTCGGTCCATTCCAAACATATCCAGCTAAAAACATGTGATCAAAGCTTTTGAGAACCCTGCCTCAGAAGCCTGATTTTGCAACCAAAACTTGGCAATTAGTATTTGAAAACCACATTAATTGTCTAAAAAACCACCCACGAGTACTTTGACATTTATTGCACATAAGAGAATACACAACCTTGATCTGAACCGAAATGAAAGGGAAACACAAGCCATTTGCAATAATTTCAATCGAGTTTCTCCAAACATCAGACTCCTGAGTGATATTGCCAAACCCAATAAATTAGCTCTTGAATAATAGCTCAGAGAATTTTTTTTAAAAGAAGCTCTGTTCCTGATTTTATATGCATGTACATGTTTCCCTGTGAAGAAACCCATGTCTCTAACTGTTTAGAATGGTGCTACTTCACTCTTCTTTGCATCTTAGATTATTTAAACAGATTTCTTTTTTTTTTTTTTTGTCTTTTTGCCTTTATGTAGGGCCGCACCCACGGCATATGGAGGTTCCCAGGCTAGGGGTCTAACAGGAGCTGTAGCTGCTGGCCTTCGCCACAGCCACAGCAATGCGGGATCCAAGCCACGTCTGCAACCTTCACCACAGCTCACAGCAACGCCGAATCCTTAACCCACTGAGCAAGGCCAGGGATCGAACCCGCAACCTCATGGTTCTTAGTTGGATTTGTTAACCACTGAGCCACGAAGGGAACTCCCTAAACTGATTTCTTATAGTTGCTCCTTAAGACCTATCCTCTAGGAAATATAATGGATAAGAATGTAACTTTAGAAAGTGCCGTGACATTTAAAAAAAAGTGGAGTTCTCCTGTGGCACAGAGGGTAAAAGACCTGGCATTGTCATTGCAGCAGCTTGGGTTGCTGCTGTAGCATGAGTTTGATCTTTGGCCAGGGGACTTCTGCAGGTGCTGCCCCCCCCCAAAAAAAAAGAAAGAAAAAGAAAAAAAAAGGGAGAAACACCTTGACATCGAATGCAAGTCTGAGAAATTAGTAATAACAAATCCTTTAAAAGATATATGTTGAAGACTCAGAAAAATAGAGTGAAAAAAGTATCCTGTCCTTATCGATGAATGCTGAATATTGAAGATATAATTATTATATCCTTACTGAGTGGGGGAAAGAATATAGAGAACATTGCCCAATTAGATTTAATGGATTAGTGGACAGTTCATCACCTCCATTCCCCACAGCAGTGTCTCTTAAACCGATTCCTCAAATTACTAGAAATCTTTGTGTTAACTTTTTAAAAAAAGCTACCTACTATTGTCCCTGCATATTAATTTGCTAGGGCTACAATAAGAAGATGGCTTAACCAAAATTTACTTTCATGTGGTTCTGGATGCTTGAAATCTTAGATCAAGTTTGGCTCCTTCTGAGGCCCCTCTCCTTATTTTGTAGTTGGCTGCCTTCTTTTGTCTTCACATTATCTTCCATCCTATGTGCCTGAGGCCAAATTTCCTCTTCTTCTTAGAACACCGGTCATTTTGGATCAGGATCCACCCTAATGACCTCCTTATAAATTAATTAACCCTGTAAAGACCTTGTCTCCAAATATGGTCACATTTTGAGGTACTGGATGCTAGGACTTCAGGATCTGAATTTTTGAGAGAGCACAATTTATCCTACAACATCCATTTCTGCATAACAGTATTTCGAGAAACTCTGAAGCTTTAAACAATACATGTTTCTTACCTCACTGTTTCTGTGAATAAGGAACGTGGGCATAGTTCAGCTGGGTCTCCTGCAAAACTACAATCAAAGTATCACCCAGGACTATGATAACATGTCAACGCTGTCCTGCTGAAGGATCTTCTTCCAAGTAGTTGTCAGAATTCAGATTTTGTAGCCTGTTACATTGAGGGTATCAAGTTCTTGCTGGTTATGTCCAGGGGCCATTTTCAAAACTTGCCGTGTGAGTCTTCCTAACACAGTCAACATGCGTTATCAAAACCAGTGGGAAACAATGTCCCTAGCAAGACCAATGTTGCACTCTTATGTAATCATGCAAGTGACATCCCATCACCTTTGCCATATATTACTAGTTGTAAACAAGAGACATGCCCTATCTACACTCAGAGGAGGGGGTTACACAAGGATTTGAATATGGGAGGAGGGTGCCTTAGATTCTTTCTGCAACCTACTTGTCTAGGATAATATAATTATATATCCTTTATATAACACATAATTCAATACACTGTAAACTTACTCTTTCTTATCTATGTCCTAAATTTTCCATTTGAACTTTACTATTTTTCTTTCTAAAATTTCCACATACTTTCTTTCTAAATTTTCCATTCTTCAAGGCTTATTTCAAAATCCACTAGCTCCATGAACATTCTCTTGAATATGTTCAGTTAGATTTATACATCCATTCATTGATTTCTTTGTTTAACAAATAATTACTTGAGAATAAAAGATGCTAGGTGTAGAATTTATAATCATAAAGCAATTTACCTTGTGAAAAACGATATAGGCACAAAGTAAAGAATCAAACAATTATATAACTACAGATAGAGATATGTACTGTGCAGAAAAATAGTGGTGTGCTCTTACAGAGAAAAATAACAGGAACCTAATTTGGTGGGGGTGGGGGTGGGTGGGGGTTGGTCAGAAAATCCCAGAGGAAATGAATCTGAGCCTTCAGATAAAGATGAAGGAAAAGCATGATGATTATTCCATGCTGAGGCGAGCCTGTGCAAAGCCCCTGAGCTGGGACAAAACTTGCCATCTGGGGAAATGAAGTAAGGCAACTACAGCTGGAATGGAATGAATGAATGTGCAGTAAATGTGAAGTAAAGAGATGATTACAGGTCTTGAAGGCCACTTAACAGTTTTGTTTCAATGCTGAATAAGTGCAACCAATAAAAGTCTTTAAGAAGGAAAACAATATTATCAGATTTATGGTTTCAAATACCACTCACGTTGTTCTCTGTGAATGGACTGAATATGGCTAAAGAAGCAGAGAGATTACCTAACATTAAGCTAAATCTGTATTTAGAAATTAGTTGAGAGTAGCATGGACAAGACCAGAAACCTTGGCCTGTGGATCCAAAGCTACCCATGGCCTGTTTGTATGGCCCATAAGCTAGAAATGGTTTTTACATTTTTAGAGGCTGTGGAAAAATAAATACTATGTGACGGAGGCTGTATGTAGCCCACAAAGCCTATGCACTATGTGGACTTTCACAAAACAGCTTTGCTGACCTCTGATCTAGACAAAAGCAGAGTATGCGGAGGAGCTGAGAATTATCATCTGGATCAATAAAGTTTGGTGATGGATTAGATGTGGGTGTGAATAAGGGAATTTAAAGTAAAGTGTTTGAATTCTGACTTGAACAGTTGAGTCAATGGAAGTGCCCTTATATAAAATGGAAAAGGCTAAAAGTGGAATGATTTGTCAGGAGGCAAAAGAAAGTGTTCTGTTTTGGATACAGTATGTCCTGTCTCTGTGTGTTCATCACCATTGTTACATTTGAGAAAGTTTTCTGCTTTATAAATTCTGCCTTCCCAAAGTAGAAGCCAAAAAGTATCCTTCCCAGCTTTCTTTGCAGCATGATACAATATCCATGAATCAGCTCCTACAACATTCTGCTAATAAACCCCATTTGTTCTGTTCAAATGGGGTGGGAGGAGGGATGGCAAGATTGTCTTCCTGGGTTAGGATATTCAGTGTTGGTGGCCACTTGTGGAAAACGGTTTGTGGCAGCCATGCAAACAGTAGCTTCTAGAATTTAATAATAGCAGTGGTTTTCTCAACAGACCAACTCTGTTCTGTGGTTATAATTATTTCCTCTAGAAATTTAGTCTTGAACCTGGTTTTCCAGCCATTGCAACAATTCTGTGAGCTTCTCAAGAGCCTTTTTAAAATACCTTCTTGATTTTTCAGCCAGAGTCAGTTTCTGTTGCTTGCAACTAAGAACCATGACTGATAAAGACATTTAATTTGATACGCCTGTGGGATATTCAAGTGAAGACATTAAACTGAGAGTTAGCTTTACAAGTCTGAAGCTCAGAGGAGAAGTCTTGGCTGGAAAGGGAAATTTGGGAATTGTTGGACTATAAATGTTATTTAAAACTACAGGAATGGATAAGATTGTTTAGGAATAGAAAGGAAAGTGAGGATTTAGGACTGAAAACAGAACAGATTCAATATGTATAAACTGGGTTGAGAAAGAAGCTTAATTTTTTTTATTATTCTGAGGTCCCAAAATATTTTATGCCTTCAGACTTAATGGATTTTTTTCCTCATAGCTATTTATTTACCTATGCAAATAATTTACCTGATTTGTGTTCCTTGAGGGAAATGGCTGTGTCATTTTCTTTCTACTGGTGTTTCCTCCAATAGAAGACACCATGCTTTACGTGGAATAGGCTTTTATGTTTCTCTCACTTGAAATAAAATTTTCATTCTTAATTGATCCCCATCTTTGGGTTTTTAAATATACATTTAAGAGCAAACTAATTTGGAAACAATTGCTTTCTATGTTTTGTGGGATGTCTTTGGCCTGTTGGCAGGAAACTTCATATTAAAAAAAAATCATTGTTTTTGTGTTCCCTTTAGGCATTTTCTTGAACATAGGATGAGCAATTACTAGATTGTTTTTCTTTTTTTCTCAGAATGCTCTTTAGAAGGCTTAATTGGAAAATCTTCAACTCAGCTTTTAATCATCTGTCATGTATGTAGAGTGTCCTTTTATTTCTTTTAGAAAGATGCCATAAATCAGTTTTTTAAGGTTTGAAATAGCTTAAACTGATGCTCATTCGATCACTTTTACCTCCATTTTAAACAGGCATATAAGCTAACATTAATATCATTCATGTTTATTTAAAATCACTATTAACTGTATATCACATATTTTGCTGGATAGTAGATTGGTGTGCTTAGGTATAATATTGGAAAAATTGTATGCTTTTATTTAGTTTGTGTAGTATTTGAAATACTTTATGCTGTTGTCAGAAAGCCATCTTAAGTATTAACTTAAAAGAGTATATAATACATGACTGGGTCACTTTGCTATACAGCAGAAACTGACAGAACTTTGTAAATCAACTCTAATAGAAAAAATAAAAATCTTAAAAAAAAAAGGTGAAAACATAATCAAATTAGGGACATACTCTGAAAATTGTCTACTGCCTAGTTGAAGACCCAGCTATGACTGCTGTCATGCATTGCTTCTGAATAACACTTTGTTTAAAAAAAAAAAAAAAGAAAATCAACGACATAACTACTAAGAGCCAAGTATGATGCAGTTTTAGGAAGACAAACAGAAGAAATGAAAATAGCACAAATAAAAGGTTTTTAATTTCTGTGATTTATTTTCACCTCTAATAGTCCTATTTATGGAATATATTTTATAAAGGCTCAACTGTGTGTCCTTTGTTTAATATGAATTTATATGTTGGAAAAAACTGTTTCGTAAATTTCATGAAACTCCACACATTGTGCTACTAGAGAGTAATTTTCATCAGAGCTTTTGAAAGACACTATAAAATAGGTACTTCACTCCAGACACCTGGCATTTACTGCCATTCCTAGGCCTTGACCTCTCTCAGTTTTCTGAACATTGGGCCCTTTGTGGTTCTTCAGTCAAGCTGGAGAGTCCAGTTAAGGCTTTTCTAGTAAATCCTTTTGTCTGCTATGCTTACATGTTATCAAAGGGCGTTAATATTTATTACCTCATGTGATACAGGTAAAACCCATAACAGGCCCGACAGGGACTGTTACCCCAATTAGCAGGCTCAAGGTAATAGGGCCAGTAACTTGCTTTGCCAAGAAAAGAAAGAAAATCTTCAGATTTTCATTCCTTATCCTTTCTCCTCTATATTCAATAAACTAAATAAAATAAGGAAGATAAATGTGCCAAGGGATTAATAACTAGTCATTGTAGTTGTGGCCCACAAATGAGAGATTGTAGGTTGGGAAATTTCTTTGAAATTTTAGAATTTCTGGACATAAGGTTTGGAGTATTAATATATATTTACAGTAATTATTTTTTCAGATGGGGAAGATATGTTGAACTGTTATTGGATGAAGTAAATTGGGAAAGAAAAGACAATACCCATAGATAGTTTGAGAAGCACTAAAGACTGACCCAAGTAATATATTTGTAAAGGGGAATGCTCAGCTGTTGGAGGAATATAACTGTAAAAACGATGTTCTTCTTGCATAGTAAATAATAGAAGCATATGGGGTAAAACACAGATCTGACAAGTGATTTGTCTGCTTAAGACCCTTAGATGGCTCCAGTTCTCTTTTTAGATACACTTAGAGATATTACAAATAGTTTTTGAATCAATACTTGTGGCTGACTATAGTGAGTAGGGGTACTCGCAATAGGCAAGGGGTTGGCCTGCCCTCTCTGAGTGACTTGTCACATCCTCTGCAAGAATCACTGCTCTGCCAGGTAGTATTCAGACCCCTCTGCAGAGCTGACTGATATCACCTGGCTTTACTGTCATGTCAGTGTGTTCTGCCGTTCGCCTTCAAGTTCTTTATGCCTTAGCCATACCTGACTGCTCTCTCCTGAATTTACAGCTTAGATGAACCTCTCTTATACCAAGATTCAACTGTTAACACCTGTGTGAGATCTTGCCTCACTTCCCTCTCCCAGAACCCTGAGAATTTATCTCTTCCTGTATCCCTAAAATTTTGCACAATGCTTAAAAACGTAGGCATACTATGTATTCCATGAATGAATGTATTTGACTAATGTCAGAATGCTAGTGAATGTCTGCTGGAAAGCAAACCCGTTAAAAGTGTTCCTGATTTTGTCCTTGCTTCTCTCTTTTGTTGCTAAAGTAAGATAATCTGGCTTGATGGCAGACCATATTAAAAGTAAATTCTTATTTGAAAAATCTGTCATTTCGTAGCACATAGCCAAGGTCATGAAATAGCCTTACGATAGGGTGTGGGGGAATGTGCTTGTTAATGCTCTTCTTTCTGGGGGGAATAAACATTTCCTAACTTCTATAAACTCTTTAGAAGATAATAATGATTCATTGCTTGTAAGTTTCCCTTGCTTCTCATGTTAACTCCCATCTTTCCACCCCAGAGAATAAGATGGACCAGTTTTTACTATATATTCAGTAGCTGCTCAAGTGATCCATTTACCATGTCCAAGTCACAATCTTGTCTTCTAGGTTCAAAACACAATTAACTTCTGGCTCTTTGGGGAGAGCAGATAAATAAATAAATAAACCCGTTCCCTGTGTAATTATGCTACCAGAAGAGTCAAACTACTCTACCCTTTACACATAGGTCATCTGGAATAATTATTAGTAATAATGCTTGATACTATGTATTTTAATGCCTTTCCCTCAGGAGATCAAATTGCTTTACACACATTATCTCATTAATCCCTACTCCAATTTTGTGAAATAGGAAGAAGTGGGCTCTTTTTTATGCTTCTTTTAAAGTGTTATTCCTGCTTTCAGATGTAGCAACTCAGGCTCAAGGAGGTTAAGCAACTGGCCCAAGGTCATATACTATGTCAACTGCTGATTTAGATCTTTTTATTCTGAACTCCTGTATTTCCTTCTCTAAACCGCCTTCAGAAGCGATCCCTTCAGGCTTCATTGCATAGTATACTGACCCATATCAGGGTTGAATTTTATTAAGTAACACAAGGTTAAGCCCTTTAAAAAAGAGGCCTGAGTCAACAGAGAGTGCATTGCATCTCTCTTTTGTCCAAGGTCTTCTCCATATGAATGAACTGTCAGAATAATTTCATAATCCATTGTTCTTTTCATGTTTACAACTGGCATTCTCTTATCTGCTGGTGAATGGTGAGCACATAGATTTTGCTCAGCCATAGCAATGAAAAAAACAGGATCCTACGGTCAGCAGAATTGGTTGTTGTTGTTTTCTGATTACTTTACTACACTAACCCTCTGTGACTTTGATGCTAAGAATGTAAATGAAGGGGGACAGAATCTAAGCTGTTTGAATGTTCTAAATCAATAGCAAACATTATTTGAATGTTACACTGAAGAGCTGTAATACTAGTGTAACTTTTCAGCCCTGGGGCTGCAGCCATTAAGCTTAAAGAATGACCATTTTAAGCCAACACAGTATTTTGAAAGGCATTTCACAGTCAGTTTGATTCAAAACAATAATTCTTACTCTGATGAAATTTAATACATATTGATGAAAGAATTAAACTCTCATCTGTAATGGAGAAACTAAGGACAGGCATACTATAGGGATATTTTTGTTTTCTTCTAGACCAAAATATTGACATTTAGCTAAAGGCAAGTTAAAGAAAAAAAATAGCAACAACATGATTTCAGAACATTTTAGGATAATAAGGTTACATTGCTCAAATATGGTTTCAGCCAAAGGTTGGGTAAAACATAATAAGGACAGACTCAACATGGAGTCTGTTTCTCAGCATTGTAACTCTATAGGAAAGCTTCCCCAAATCTCTCATTCTGCTCCAAGCAGTCTTTGACTCCTTGGGTAATTAATTCTTTTCACTGAAATAGCTGCTCAAGCCCTGATGTATATTTTTGCCTACATCTAGAACTCCTGGAGAGTAACAGAATAAGGCAATGTCCCAATAGTGAGAGCCACTCTTCAAAGATAAATATCTCCTCTGTTTTATGTTTTATTTAAATTGGAAAAGAACAGTCCAACAAAGCCTGCACAGTGTCAGTGTATAAGATCGAGTTGTTATACTATTTACAAAAAAAAAAAAAAAAAAAGTGGTGGAAGAAAAAACTATGCACAGCAGAAACTATGAACCTTATTATGTGACTGCCTCCTATTTTACCAGCTGATTTAAAATCTTTTTAAAAGCATGTATTTTTAGAACTTGGAAGCTTAATACAAATTGTAAGTAGATTGTAATGAACTCCTGAAATATGAAGTCTTTAATGGAAATATCATCTAACTCTAAAATCCTATAAGTATGTGAAGTTTAACACATGGTAGGCTTTTAGAAAATCTAGGGATTATAGGAAAAAATATGGAAATACAAATTATGACATGTTAAAATTTTATCAGTAAACCATTTTCATTTATAGTCTGATGTTTTTCTGATCCTTCTATACATTTTGCCTGTAATTAACTGTATTTCATCACTGTCTTAAAAGTTCAATCAGGCTTTTGTACTTTGCTTTTGTAATTCCATCTTCCTATTACCTAATACTTTTATGCTAATTTTCTATAGTTTTATTTTAATACATGGAAATTATTTCCAGATCAGGTATAGCCAGCTCTTTATCCAGCATTTGTTGTAAATTACAGTAGTTGAGGTCATCATCAGCTTTGAGGACATGGGAAAGCTATAAAACCACCCTGGGCCTCAGTTTTCCCATTTGTACAATGGACTAATTATCGTACTTACCTCATAGAGTTGTAGAAATTAAATAAGTCCATCTCAGTCAGGTTCTCTATACTCGATACTGTAAGCCCTATATGTGTTCACTTTTATTTGTAGCTTTATCATCACCGTTTTTCAAGCTTTCTTTTTTGCAATTGGTCTTATATTTCTTTTAGACTTTATTTTTGAAACAACCTACCAAGCTCTTTAAATGAATGTTCATGGTGGAGTGAGCACTGTACTGGGAGTCAGGAAAAATATGTTTCTTATACTAGTGTTGAATATGTCACTTATTTGTTATGTTCGCTTGTGAATTTCATTTTGTCACTTCAGGTTTTTAATTTCCTTACTTGAAAGAAAATCAGTCTTCTAAAACTTTATTAATAGACTTAGGTCATTTATAAATCAACCTGTAAATTAAAAATCAAATAAAAGGCCAATATAGTCAGTGGTCAAGCCTTTATTTTATCAAGGAAGCACATTTTAGAACCACAGTATACTATCCCTAGGATTTCATTTACAAGACATTTTTCACACCACAAAAAGGGAAGAAAGATGTAATCTTGAGAAGTCTTTTTTTACTAAATTAACTTTATGAAAAACTCATGTGATGGAGTAATAGAATGAAATATTTTAGTATCCATTTCAGCTGAGGACTCGGGACAATCTATGCCATGTTACAGGTTGAGTTATGAGACCACCGTGAAGGATTTGCACAAGAAATTATGGAGCCCATTTTGGTGAATCTAAACATTCTTCACAACTCTGCAAGTATGAAAATATTAAAAGTGGAGATAAGAGGAAACATTTTGGAAAATGCTATGCTAAGTCCTATTCCACTTCCTTGTGGGAGGCTTTGGGGGGGCGGTTGGAGTGTCTGACCTCTAATTCAAACACTGGGTAAAATATTCAGCGGGGCCATTTAGAGTTTGAAATGTGTATGCTGGAGCTTGGGAGACTTAATGTACTGCCAACTATGAGTGCCTGAGCCCTGAAAAAAAAAAAAAAAAAAAAACAGCACAAGAGAGGAATGCCTTACATGGGCAATATGTATCCCTCAGGAATAAAAGTGTAAGCCATGGACTATATTCAGCGTATATAAAGGTCCACCAGCACAGATGAATGAAAGAGCCCACAGAGAACCATCTTAAATCCCATCCAGGAGACCACCTATGACTCTAACATCATTGTATAAGTGAGATAAGAAGCTGAGGAATTAGCTAAAGGGGAAGGAAATGATACATTTGCCTTCATGGAGAGAACTGCAGGCAAAAATATTTTGGGGATGGGAATGTCTTATCTAACTTGTGACTGCTCTTCATTAAATAAAAAGTTCAGTCTGAACATCTGACTGGCTCAGAGAGCATGACTTCAATCTTGGATCATGGCAGATTTAACAAGAAAGAACTTTTCTTCTCTTCCCTCTTTTCCTCTTCCTCCCCATAGGAGTTAGCGAGCACAACAGGGGAAGAACAAGCTAGGGGTGGGGGAAAAAAATGCTGCGTACACTCTTCCCCCTCAGTGTGGGACTTAGTATGAGTCAGATCCTAGGTGGCAAGGGGAAGAGGTTCGTTCTTTGAATCACATGTCAAGTTTTTATTTTTTTTTTAATTAAAAAATTTTTATTTTTATTATTATTATTATTATTATTATTATTATTATTTTGCTTTTTTTAGGGCTGCACTCACAGCTTATGGAGGGTCCCAGGCTAGGGGTCAAATCACAGCTCCAACTACCAGCCTACACCACAGCCACAGCAACACAGGATCCAATCTGCATCTGTAACCTATACCACAGATCACAGCAACGCCGGGTCCTTAACCCACTGAGCAAGGCCAGGGATCAAACCTGCTTCCTCATGGATGCCAGTCAGATTCATTAACCACTGAGCCATGACAGGAACTCCTAAAGTTTTTATTGTAGATAAAGTTATTGGAAAAAGATTTTCTTTTCACTAACTGAGAGTAAGCAGAAAATCACAAAACTTGCCCTAAATGTTATCTGTAGGCTAGAAAAGAATCAAGGCCCAAAGAGTAAATGTTGAAAGAATAAAGTGTTAAAAATAAAATGGCTTAAAATATCTCACAAATCATGCATTTCAATATAACTCTTATACCTGCTGCTACTGTCTCATTGGTTGGTTATTATTATTATTATGATTATTATTATATTTAGACTGTGCTGCCAGTTCTCACAGTTGACTATTAGTGAACTAGGGAATCAGGTGACCAGATAAAATTTGTGATCTCTTCCCCAGACATAATGCGTATTCCACATTTTCTCCTGTGTTTATCAATTGTAATTCATTAGACTCAGCTATCACTGCTTAGTCTTGTTATTAGATGGTGAAATAGTAACAATGGTTCAAATGCTTTCTATTGAGAAACAGAAAATATCTGGTCTTTATATCAATATATAAATAAACGTACATAATTTGGGTAGAGTATTAGAAAACATTTTATAACACCCACTTTGGTGAGTTCTCGTTGTGCCTCAGTGGCAACGAACCCAACCGATAACCATGAGGATGTGGGTTTGATCGCTGGACTCATTCAGTGGGTTAAGAACTGGTGGCGTCATGAGCTGTGGTTTAGGTTATAGACGTGGCTTGGATCTGGCATTGTTGTGACTGTGGTGTAGGCCACAGCTGTAGTTCTGATTTGACCCTTAGCCTGGGAACTTCCACATACGTGCTGCACATGTGGCCCTAAAAAGCAAAAACAAACAAACAAACAAAAAAACCAAAAACAAAAACAAAAAAACAGAACTAACTTTGGTATTTATTTGTTAGTTCTGAAATTATAGGTGTCATTAGAGAAATTTCAATATTGCATGACAGAGGATAAGAGAGTTTGGAGTAAGGAGTTTATGCTTTTCCTGAAGAGTCCTTAAGTAGAATTAGCAGAGGAAATTGGCCTTAGTTAAATGATTCCTATGTCCCTGGGATATATACTAAGTACTTTGCATAGAAAACTTCAGGCTGTCCTCACAAGAAACTCTGGGAATGAGAATTCTTAACCTGAATAAGAAAACAAGTGAGGAAATGAATGGTGATATATCGAACATTCCTAAGGTCAAATGAGTTCTGTGTGGCAGCACCAGAATTTTAAATTGCTTGTAACCTACTCTGAAGCCTACTCCCTTTTCACTATACCCACTGAAAACTTTCATATATTTCTTTATAAAAGATTACATTGGATGTATGGGAAAGGTTTCTTCATTATATGGACAATTTCATCCAACTGAAGCACTTGTTTCTTGATATTTTACCTGTTTTCTGACTTCTAGTTTTAAACCTCCCAGAAATCCTGATTCCTTTATGCTTACTATAGGTATTTAAACAAAAATTGTGAAAAAATTTTATATGTCTAGGTTTGGACTAAATTATTAGATCATTTATTTCTTATAGCAGTGACTGCATCATGCACTTTGTGTCCCAAGGCCTAGCACAGTGCTTGAGACCTAGTAGATACTCCATAAATATTTCTTAATTTTAAAAATAAATGACAGTGAACATTGCCTTCATCCATTCATTCAACGCATATTTGCTAAGTACCTACTAAGTTCCAAGCATGGGTGATTCCATCAAAGGAGAGGGAGCTAGAGAAGATTCCTGCCAAGTGGATTTTGTGATCTCATAGGGAAAAATTAGGGTTAAGCAAAATAACAAAGGGTAGTATATGTGTGCAGTGGAGAAACTGTGTGATCTGGGGGCCACCAACCTGGGGGTCTCTAGTATGATTTGGGTGCTTGTGAGTGGGGAGAGTGGGATGTGGTTAGGGCTCTTTTCTTCTGAATTTTGTGATATAGGATGAGACAGCATTATCGTTATGTTATTTCTTAAATGGAGAGGCAAGAAACATGGTATAAAATCCACTAACATGGAATCAGTATCACCCAAGTTTCATCTCTAGAAAGACAAGTAAATGGTTGTAGAAAATAGTTATAATTTAGGTGGTCAGACAGTGAAGGAAACTTCCACTGAAAAGATAACTGAACTGACAACTCAGTTGTCAGAAAACAACTTACTGTTGAGAAGACCTACCCGCCTCTCCTCATGCCATGCCATTTCTTGCCTTTGCATCTTTGCTGGCCTATTATCTTTGATAAGGATGAGACCCCATCTTCAAGTCAACTCAAGCATTGAGTCCTACATTAAACTAGTCTTCTCTGACTTCTCTAGAAAGAGCTATTGCCTTCTTTTATAAACCTGCTGCTTCATTTACATTGAGCTGAATTGTCGGTTTGCATTCCTCTTTTATTATAAAAAATTTGCTTCTTAAAATTAGCAGTTATTTTCTTTTCCATGTATGTATCCCTAATACCTAGCACAGTACTTGTTTTATCGTAATTTTTTATATTAAATGTGCGTTGGAATTTTTCAATGTAAAATATCCCTATGAGATTTGAAATTATATATTGCTTTTCCAAATGTCTCACCTACATTAGAATTAGATATGGGGATATTTGAGTTACGGAACTTTGCACACCTTTATCTGGCTACTTGGGACCATATATACAAAAGTTGCTTTTAAACTATTTTTGAAGAATCTTGGCATGTTGAAAAATTAATCACACGGTTTTCTTAGACTGCTGGGATCTGTTTATGAGCTTTGTCCCTTTGAACTTTACAGTTTTAACTTTCTTTGCTATTGCTTCTTCATCTATAAAGTGAATACAAAATTTGAACCTGATAAGGTTGTGGGAATTAAATGGTAGGGAGATAATACGTAGCAAGTACCATACATAGGCCTTTAAATAGAGCAAAGAGAGTGTTAAAAAGTCTCCATGAATGTGAAAAAATAGTGATTCCCACTTTATAGTTGAGTATTTCTAAAGTTTAGTACAACAACTTTTAGGTTTGGGCTTTCTGGAAGCAGAGGCTAAGGCAGTTTTTTCGGGGAGCAAGATATTTATTAGATTCTTATTTGTAAGGGGAAGGAAGAAGAAAAAATTGAGGACAGAGGACAAAAGTGAACTACAGTGTAGGCCACCAGAGCCCTTCCCATCCTAGAAGGAAGCTTGGAAGTGAATATTGTGAGGTAGAGTGCCCACCTTTGGGCAGAGCTGGGACACCCCTTTGTTCCACCTCACTAGGTACCAAATGCAGCTAGCCCTGTAATAGAACTCAAGACCTCAACCAAGTGGCACAGCAGACCGTGAAGTGGCTGATCTTCCCTGCAGCCCATCTTGAAGAATACCAGAAACTGGTAGTAAATCTTCACGGCACAACTGGACCTTACATGTTGTATCGTGAATGAGAGAGATATGACATTAAAGTAAGGAGTTTTAGAATTCTTTCCATTGGTTGAAGCAAAATTCTACTCCTGTACTCACTTTTTTTCCTGATATTTCTAGTTCTACCAACAGAGGCATGTGTCTACAAAAAATCTTTTCTCCTCTTCACAAAAATACAAGAATCAAAAACAAGAATGTGTTTTTCCCATGTTATTCCTTGTGAGATATATGAAGTATTTTGAATGGACAAATATCCAAACAAAAATTAACATTTTGTGTCACCTCTTTTAATTGCTTTTCTCCCAGTTCCTGTCCCATTCTTCTTCCCTTCATTTTTATTTTTTATTTCTGTTGTACCTCC
Source organism: Catagonus wagneri (assembly GCA_004024745.2). Classification (NCBI taxonomy): domain Eukaryota; kingdom Metazoa; phylum Chordata; class Mammalia; order Artiodactyla; family Tayassuidae; genus Catagonus; species Catagonus wagneri. The sequence continues at coordinate 4,568,036 of PVHT020000065.1, forward strand.
TTTCTTCCTTTGTTCTCTCCCACCCATTGTAATACTGTTTTGATTAGTTTCCAAGTTCTACAATCTTATTCAGTTGATTTTCTCACAGAAACAAATATCTGAATTCCTCATTTTTTGTTTCTGAGTTATGTTGGCTTTCAGTAAAATTGTATTTGTGTTTCAGTTTTCTTCATTTACTATTTAAGTTTGTCATGGCCCTGCTTCAAGTGACCTTGGGGCTTCTAGTAAATACATTTGTTGCAAAGTTCCTTTCAATGACAGCAGTAATTTTTTTGGCCCAAAAATAAGCATCAGAAAAATTATGTACACAGAAATTAACAGAGAGTTTTGGAGACCAAATCTTTTTGTATGTTGTGTCGGTTATTTGGAAAGTTCAGGGTAAATTATTCAAGGTTGCTTTCTACTTGGATCTAACTTTTTTTAATGTAGTCAAGCTTTTTAGTAAGTTTTTCTATAAACAGTGTCCAAACATATATTTTTAAAGGCTCTATTTGGATGTATGGTTTTGATTGGATTGCATAGATTTAATCTAGAAACTATTTTTTAGGGTAGAAATATCATGAAAGCAATTGCATTACCCCCAGAGGCTAAATATTTTTTTTAATACTTGCAAGCTGAAAGTAAATTGCAAGCACATCCTTACATTGACTTCAATGCTTTTCTCTGAAAACATAATATTTAGTGTATTTCTTTTGCAAATCAGACATACAGGGCTCAATTTATAAATATTTTTCTTTAAAACTTAAATCATGGAGATTATAAAAAATCAAAAGGAAATGTATAAAACCCTTCTCCCTAAAGAGCTGCAAAAAAATTACTCCTTGAAACACTGGACTACAAGAAACATTTGCATTTAGTAAGCTGCATTATTTATAGATATGGAACTGCAACCTCTCATCCCCGTCTAGTAGTTTATTTTAAATCTATAAGATTTACAAAACAAAAATAGGAGAAACATGTGTTGAGCAATAAATAAATACTGCTATTGAGCTTCTGTATTCTTTTAGCATTACACTATTTTCATCATTTTTGACACAAAGATGTGTTTTGCAGGGAGGAAAAAGTACATTTTGAAATAACCAGTTAAGCAGGGGATGAAAAACTGGTAACAAAAAGAAGCTAAATGGTTTTGATTTCCATTATACTTAAGGTCACATACAGGTCATGTTTAACACAGATTCCATTTTCATATATTTTAATAAAATCTATATAGGAAATTTAAGTAACAGCTCTGGAAATAATTTGATCTAAAGGAGCAAAACTAAGTGTGACTTTAACAATAGCCTTCTAGTGATAAATAAGCAAACGGAAGGAAAAAAAAATGTCTTCTCCAAATCAGAAAGCAGAAACATTTGCTCCCTAGCTCCCGATGTGAGAGAAATATTAGATAGTGATGGCCTTCTAATAAGATGTCCTGGCTTGGCATTACACGATGTGTAGTAAATTAAATACAAATGCATGTGTTTTATTCAGGAATGCTCATAATACTTGGGGAGAAAGAGTTAAGGATCAGATTGTCTTGTCCTTCAAATTTTTTGAAAATCATGTGGCAGCAACAGAAGTCGTGCTGATCACTACCCATTTATTCTTTATTCTCATATTTTCCCAGAGAGATGGTGTCAACTCTTTTATAACTTTGCTGTCATTCTTGGAATAAAATGCTAGTCTAGGTCTTACTCATAAAGCTGCCTCCTGTCCTTGTGTTTATCTAAGACATATATTGCATCTCTATATATAATATCTTAGCATGCCAGGAAGAGTATACTTGCAACTTCAAGCACAATTTCAGGCTTCAAAGATGAAATGGTTCACATATCACTTAGACATAGCATTAAGAACCAGCTTCCCCCCACCTCCCCATGGGTGTTATTCTGCTTATTTCTCTAATTTACCCAGTTATTTTCTTTTGCATCTTGTAAAATGTAAAGTAATTCAAAAGAGGTTCTGAGTGAGCAGCAGAAACTCTACAGCCCAACAGCAAGAATCAGTAGGTAATAGTTCACCTGAATATATAGATAGGCCATTATAGGACTTGTTAAGGTTTTGTCAGGTCCCTGCAATAATTATTGAAGGCCTAATTCAGACCAGCTTTCCTCCACAAAATTAAATAAAGGGGTACTGGATACACCATACATCGGAGGGATTAGCCAATTCTCTTTGCACAGCAGTGACCTTTGTATCCCCTCTATTAACAAGTGGGAAAGATTTAACTGCACTGCACGTGCCCTTGTATTTTCTGGCCGTTATTTAAAACATGTCAAAATGAGTTCAGCAACTCTTCAGTCATTTTTAACCTCACCTGTTCCTCAATCAAGCATTTCAAGCCCCACCTTTTCTTTCTCTTTTAATCAAACCCAGAGCTACTTAGAGTTTTTATTCTGCAGAATTCTTCAGGGTCTTAGAACGGTGCACCACTTGAAGTTCTATAAAATAACCATACTGCTTGTCAACTCATAAGTGAATATATACACTGATACTTGCCATGGAGGTCACACTGTGTCTAGTGTATTGTGATTTAATTACACACTAAACATATCTGTTAGAAAAAAAGATGGTTGCAGACTTGATGAGGTAATCTTTTACCCTCCACATCATATTTCACTTAAGTGGTAGTCAACATGCAGCCCTAATTGGCAGTCAAATCAGAACTTTGTTGACTGTAGCTAAATGCATATTGCCTAATTGTATAATTCACATAACTTCATGCAAAATTCAATGTATGAATGTACTTCCTCGGTATGGAATTGCTGAGCATAAATCAATGAATTTTTCAATCTTAAAAAGTTCATTTATTCATTGGTTTGTGACATCATGGGTCAGTTAATTACTAGATTTCAGAGTGAATTAGGTTAATGGACATGTAAGCACTAGAATAGTTATGGAACCTATTATTTTTTAATTGATATATAATTATTTACAGCATATTATTTCAGGTGCATAACATAGTGATTCGACTTTTTTATACATTATGAAATGGCCACCGCTGTAAGTTTAGTTATCTGTCACCATACAGTTATTACACTGTTAACTGTCTTTTCTCCATTGTATATTCCTGCCTCCTTTTTTGCATATTGTTACTATATAAGCATGTGTTTGTTTCTGGGCTGTCTATTGCATTCCATTGATCTATGTGTCTGTTTTGGGGCCTGTAACATACTGTTTTGATAACTACAGATTTGTAGTATAGTTTGAAATCAGGGAGTTTGATACCTCCAGCTTTATTCTTTCTCAAGATCACTTTGGCTATTTGGGGACTTGTGTGGTTCTATACAAATGGAAACAGTTATTTTAATGTTTCATTAATATAGCATCTTTTAGGTTTATTTTCCCAAGTTGCAGGTAATTTTGAAATTGCTTACATAAATCTAAAATTTTATTTTTTTCACTTTCTCTTATCTTTACATGATTTGTTAATTTCCACTAAGGAACACTTAGTAAATAACTTTTCTAATATATTAATCTTTGAAATTTTTTAATTGAGAGGAATATTTAATATATTTTAAGTTCTTAAAACTTATTACAATAAATTGAAACAGTTTTCAAGGAATTGTTGGCTATTAGCTGAATTTCTCACTGAAAGGAAGACTCTCCCTAATAATACCATTATTAGATTTACTAATCTTAACTTCCTAATTCATAGGAACTCACTCTTTTCCTGGGTAGTCTGTTATATTTATTGAGGATCTCTGAAAGTTTTAAAGTTTTTCATATTAAGTTAACATCTGCCTCTCTGCATCTTCTCTCCACTGATATAGTTCTGTCATTGAGAATATTTGAGACTAAATCTAATATCTTTCAAATGACAACCATTCAAATACTTGAAGTCAGATGTCATAATCTCTCTTTGGTCCCTCAAACAAAATAACCCCAGTTTCTCTAGAAGAGCTATAGAAGATATATGTTTATAGAGCCCTCAAAATGTGGATTCCCTTCCTTGGAAAATTTCCAAGACTGTTTAGAACAACCTGCTCTTGGTACGAATAAGATAAAGTACTCTGAGTGTGTAATATTTTTGCATGTGTACGATAGTTCAATTAATTTAAGCTACTTCATATTAGTTGGTATAGCAACTTAATGCATAATTGGCTACTTCTGCGGTGAAAATAAACACTTCAAGATATTTATCCTCTAATTTGCTGACAATAGTGTTATAAATTCAAGGCTAATTTGTTCATGGAAGTTTCAACCCACTGAGATTTTGAGTCTTTATCCTGTTGTAAAACTTACACCTCTTTCTTTCAGCTTTACGTTATTTATACATTTGATAACAATTCCTTTCAAATCTTTAAATACACACATGTACACATATGCATGAGTAAATATGCTGTGTGAATTACTATGAGGAAATAAAAAGTAATAAACTATACCTCCCCTTCCTATCTCATCCCCCAAAATAATTGCTTATAGAAAGTTAAGTCATGTGCACAAGAATTATTACAATGCAAAGATGGAACTACAGGATATAATAAGAATTCTTAGCATGGTAAAAATACACAGGAGGGAAGGGACATATTTTGTAATGCTTTTGAAATGTATTATCTTACTTAACGCTAGAAACTTTGAGGAGAGGGGTATTTCCATTGTACAAACAAAAAAAAAAAATTGATGCTTAGAGATTTAAATAGCTTACCATTAATTGCATAGGTTTTAAATGGTGAATATGAATTAAAGTAGTGTTATTTAAAACTCATGCAGAATCTCCTGCACCAAGGCTTTATGTACAAATGTTTTAACAATTAGTAAGATTTTGATAAATAAAACTGAGGAATAAAAATTCAAGACAAAGAAGATGGTAAAACTAAAGAAGCAAGTGTATATGCTAGCAATGCTGAAAATTTGAACATATACTGGGAGGTGGTGGGTGATGTGATTAGAAAGAGAGGTTTGTTTTCACCTAGAGTGAGGATCAGCAGTCTACACAAAGGGGTGCTTCTGAGGGATTTCCTGGAAGTTGAGGCCCAGAAGAAGTATATTAGAAATTGCTGACTTAAATGATTAAAATGGTAAGCAGACTTGCAAGTGGGTAACTCTGGTGGCTGCCTTATGACTTCCTTCAAGTTGGGATCAAAGATGCCACTTACCAGTTACCTTTTACAAAATTACCAATTTACAATTACCAATTGCAAAAATTACCAAATGCAAAAGACATCGATTACATCTGTATGTCCTTACATAGTTTGTGGGGAGAAAGATTTACTGACTTTCTCCTGCACCTCATTTTTTATGATTTTCTCTGGGGATAAAAAGAAAGATCACTAGATCACATTCAAGAAAGAGGGGCAGAGATAGAAGAAGCTTGTTAACTTAAATACAATGTAATATACATTATAAACTGTTCATATACAGATTCTTGGAAAAGGTTAAATACAGTTACACATGAACAGTGTTTTGAAAATGGCTCAAATAGTCTGGAAGAAAGAGTTAAAAATCTGGTAATAGTGAACAACAGGGGAAAAAACATATTGTGATGAAACGTCATGTTGTAATATTGCATTGCCTGAGTATGAATCATATAGGAGTTTTTTTGGAAAGTGTGACAACAGTCTAAAGGGTCAGTCAGAGGTCAGATCAGAAGGCCTTGAATATCAAGCTTGGGAACTTAGATTTTTGCCTTGTGGCTGATATGGGGAAGAAAGCAGTGAAACAGTATATGATTTTAGATGTATCACTTATACCACGGTTTTAATGTTGGCTATTGGGAGTGAGAAACTAGAGAATGCCAAGCTAGTGAATATACTCTGGTTAAACATATTTGCTTGTAAGAAACAAAGTCTAGTTTAGATAATAGGGGTCTTACATGGATACATATATAAGAATGGGAAATGCAATAGCTCCTGCAATAGACCTTAGGGTCAAGAGTCCATAGCAATACTTCACTAATAATGTAATTCAAATTTCTGCAGTGTCATACTCAATATGCATCTCAGTGTATTTGATCTTGCCTTCAGAGATCTTATCACCTCTACATTTTTGGTTTTTTTTTTGTACCTCTTACCTCATGCCTTCTCTGTACTTGTAACATTGGCTTACTCTTAACTTTAGGTTAGTAATTGTCCATCCTGTCCTCTTAAATTGTTTATACATGGGTAATCTTTAGTTTCAGCTCCTTTGACTTACTGATTCTCTTCATAGCCTATAATTTTGTCACTTCTCTCGTAATCTGGATGACCCAGTTTGAAACTGTCTTTCTATCAGACCCTTTAATGTGCTCTTTGTTCTTTTGTTGTAGTTCCCCACTAAATCCAATTGATTAGAATTCAAGAAAACAGGGTGACATATATCACTACATAGAATTGCCTCTTTAAAAGAATAGTTTCCCTTAGAAAAAGTAATGACTATGATAAATGTTGTAATTATCAGCTATGGAGTCTATTGTGATAACATAAGTAAGAGAGTAATGATAATACCAGGGAAGTGGTAGTGGAAATGTAGTCAAGAACTATTTAGAAAGACAAATCTCTTAAGTCTTTAGTTAGTTTGAGGATGAGAGAAAAAGAAGAATCAACATAGATTCCAGTGATTCTGAATGAATTGATGGTAGGCAAACAACTGAGATGGGAAAGGTGGAAGAAGTTTTCTGAGTCAGTTTGGGGAAAATCCTGAGTACAGTTTTGAACACATTAAATTTTGTTACCTGTGGGGTCATCAGTGAGATGTATGAACTTAAAATTCTTCCATGGGGTAAGTCCTATAAAGAGAAATTTGGGTGTATAAACAGACAAGATAGACTATTGCTTTAAGTTGGAGTTTGGATGCTATTTCCATTGGAGAAAAGGAAAAGATATAGATGTTTAAGGCAATACATTGAAAAGGCAGGCAGAGAAGGAATACAATACTGAATCCAGAAAGGAACCATTAGAGGTGTTAAAAATGACAAAAATGAAGAGGGCATAGTGTGGACAAAACCTAAGTAGAAAGTTAAGATTACTTAGCACTATCAAAGAAGAAAAAGTCAGATGCCTCACAAGTGTCTATTTTACTTAGGAATTAGGTGGCCTTGCTGTGTTAACAGGAAGTGTTTCAGAGACGTGTTGGGATCAGAGTAAGATTGTTGTTGGTTGATGAGTAGGTGAGTTGTCAAGGTATGAGAACTTAAATGCAGACTTCTCTTTTGAGATTCTTGATGGGAAAGAAAGAGTATAAAAATTAGGGATATGCCATCAAACATTTTTTATTTTGCATTTTTTCTTTTGGGTGAGAGAAATTTGATAATTTAAGTTATCCAAATAGGATACCAAAGGAGAAACTGTGAGGCCTAGAGAGATTTGGGGGAAGAAAGGGTCATAGAGCAGAAAAGGAAGGAATGCTAATATGAAAATGTATTATTGCAATGGTTATTATGTGAGTGAAACATTCTTTGATTCTATTAAAGAGCGTAAGAAAGTGCAGGAAATGCTTCATAGGACCAAATGTGAGTATTTTTCAATTGGCTAAAGGCCCAATGGTGAATGTTTGGCCAGGCAGAATTTGTCATTGCAGCCACTTCTGGAAGGAATAACAGGAAAACTAAAGAGTATCTGAAGTCATGCACTATAAGACATGGAGCTTGAGATGTTAAAGTTTTTTTGTGACAATTTTCACACAGACTCAAATCTTTCTGATTTCTCGGAATAATGTAAGAAACAACCAGTTTCTTGTTGAGAGCAAAATAAATATTCACCAATATTCATGGGACTATACACTAGGAAGCCTATCAGAGAGGAAATGTTGTTAACTTAGTTTGTCTCACTCTTCTCCTTGTCCCTGATTCTTAATGATCTCTTTGCGTCCTTACTGTATGCACACAATTTGCTTAAGAACTACATCACAGTGTTTTCCCATAGAAACATAGTAAGTATAGTTGCCCACAGTTTTAAATATCTGCTATTTCCCCTTGTTTCAAAGAATTGAACGTCTGCCTTTCTATTTTTTCTTTAATATTATTATCATTCCTTATGATTCCAAGATTATCTACAGTAGTCCTGGTAACTCTTGCTAATTCTAAGTCTCCTAGAAGTTTTTCTGGATCTGAAAAATAAACTAATTAAATTAATTTAAAATCAAGGTACTTTCTTCTGATCTTCCTTTGTGTCCTGGGGTCCAGTGGCTCCTTGAGCATCTTTGTGAACTACATATTTAAACATTTAAATGATAACTGGAGTTCCTATCATGGCTTAGCAGTAACGAACTTGACTAGTATCTATGAGAACACAGGTTCAATCCCTGGCCTTGCTCAGTGGGTTAAAGACCCAAGATCCAATGTTGCCCTGTGTTGTATGTTGCAGACATGACTCAGATCCTGCATTTCTGTGGCTGTGGTGCAGGCCAGTAGCTATAGCTCTGATTCAGCCTCTAGCCTGGGAACTTCCATATGTTGCAGGTGTGGCCCTAAAAAGACAAAAGAAAAAATAAAAGACAGCAGCTGAGTTAAACATAACATGTCGTCTTCTTAATTTAGATTTCAAATTAGTTTTTACCTTTGCAGTTCTTATGGAAAATGTGTTAATTTTCTTGGACTAAAATATATGCTTTCAAACTAAACTTTACACCCTTGAAGGCTATTGTGATTAATATATTTTGTTCATATATGTTAGGGAAAACTTATTAGTGAAAAATATAAATAAGGAATAATGTTAAAGCAATGCAATATAGTTTTATTATGAACATTTTCTCATTCTGATCAATCTTCTTGAGACTCCTCTTTTAAAAGCTATACGTTTTTAAAAAATTAGAGTATAGTTGATGTACAGTGTTGTGTTAATTTCTGCTGTATAGCACAGTGACCCAGACATCCATAAATATTTATTCTTTTTCTCATATGATTTTCTGTTGTGTTTTATACCAAGAGATTGGATATAGTTCCCTTTGCTGTAGAGTAAAACCTCATTGCTTATCTGTTCTAAATGTAATAGTTTGCATCTACCAACCCCAAACTCCCAGTCCATCCCACTTCCTGCCACCCTCTCCCCTTGGCAACCACAAGTCTGTTCTCTATGTCTATGAGTTTGTTTTTGACCAATAGATCTCTACTTTAAATGATTCTTCTGTAATGGTGACCCAAATCCTAAACCAGCTAAGTTGTCTCTGTAAGATCTGTTCTCTTTTCTGAGACAGTAAATAAGTACAGATTTCCTTTAAAAAGAATGGGTTCACTTAGGCACACTATAGAAGAAGCCAAGCAATGTCATTTAAATGAAGATGGGGCGGCTAGAATACAGTATTTTGTATTGTAGTCCAACTGGCACTGTCTGACCAAATCCACAATGGGTGTGGACATACGTCCATCCATCTGTTCTTTGAGAAGAGACAATGACCATTTTAGGACAAGTGTATTGCTGAGAAGTTTTAAAAAGTGCATCCTAGTGTGCAGAGAACTGCAAATTAGAGTAAGTTTGTAAATGATGTCTTAAGTTTAAATTCCCATTCTAGAGCAGACTCAGCAGTCAGCATGTTTTATAATATTCAGCATTGAGGTACTATCAGTTTAGATTTATTCCTCATCCCATTGTCTGCTGCAAAGACCAAGAGGATTGATGAAGCTATTTTATTAGCAGAGCTACATATTGAGTGCTCTTCCGAAGCCTCCTTTTATCACACTTTAAAAATCATTCTCTAATTTAACAACGATATTAAGAGAGCTATTTTATTCAGGCCAATTATGTGGAAGCACACTCATTTTTTAAGGGGTTAATCTTTAGGGATGAAACAGATTATCAGCTTTTGAACCAATTTAAGTAGAATCTCTAGAAACAAAGCCAGGACAAATAATTATTGGCAGTTCACAGAAGGCATTCTGTGCCCACAGCTCGGCTGGATTCCCTTAAAGTCAGCTTGCTTGTCTTAATGGGAAACACCTGTGGTCTGGAATGTAAGAAGACAAATCAAACTAACTGTGCTTTGAGACACTCAAACTAAATTATGGAAATAAAAATCTCCTCGGCTCAGCATCACCGATGTCCCTCTTTCCCTTGAAACAGATATTAAAGAGAGGCTGTTTTGAAAGCATTTATTTCCCTGAGGCATTCCAAAACTCTAAACATTGTCAATGAACTTGTCAGCCAGAAGACAGGTCCCCCAGACTCCATAGCCATTATTTCAGTGTCCCAGTAAATAATTTTAAAAGAGTAAGCTTGCAGAAATAAATGCAAATTCAACTCAAACTTGGAAAATTATTAGTATATCAAAGAGGCATAGAAGGTATTTTCTTTCACTTATCCCAGACAAGATGTTTTACATAATGTGACTTTTTTCCCCAAGAACAATTTCAACTACTTTTGTTTGTTTGTTTTAGGGCCGCACCCATGGTATATGGAAGTTCCCAGGCTAGGGGGTCTTATTGGAGCTACAGCTGCTTGCCTATGCCACAGTCACAGCAGCTCAGGATCTGAGCCATATCTGTGACCTATACCACGACTCATGGCAGTGCCTGATTCTCTAAACCACTAGGCAAGGCCAGGGATCGAGTCAGCGTCCTCATGGATATTAGTTGGATTTGTTACCGCTGAGCCACAAGGAGAACTCCCTACTTAATTATTTTTGAAATTCATGTTGAGAGTGTGATTTGATAAAAAGGTGATGATGTCTGCAAGATACCTTACAATAAATGTGATCAAAATCAAAAGTTTCTGCATTAAGCAGAGGCTCACAGGGAAACTCCAAGGATATAAAGGAGAACTTTGAAAAACTGAATGTAAAGCCACAAGGAAAAGAGACGTTTACTTGTTAGGGTAGAAGTGATGTTATCATTAGCCAGAAAGTAAAGTTGCTCTTTTGAGTTCATCTTTTCTTGGAAGAAGAATAGCCTTCAAGTTGGACATTGTGCAACACAGATTTTTTCAGAGCAGGGACATTTTCCTGAAGCTTTAAAATCTGTATGGTGCTAGAAGGGAACAATGGACAACACAACTTGATTACCTTCCTAGGTAGGGCTGAGAAAAAGGAAAAGAAGGGAACATCATACATAAAGCAGTTTTTGAACTCAAACGCGCATGGAGGATAGTGGTAAGGGTTGTTGATATGCAACATAAATTAAGCCATGCAGGTGTTTGAAAAATCCTTTCACCTAGTTTTTTCTTTGAATTGTAACACCATACTGCTATTATACCCTCCCTTTTGATAGGTATATTGGCACCTCACTCTGTAATATGTAAAGCAACAGATGGCAAATGGCAGCAATGAACATATAGTCTCAGTATTAAAAAAGGGGTATGTGGCTATGACAGAAAACTAGATAATATGTATTATGTCTAACAGAGGCAATTCAGATAATTATCACCACTTAGGTATGTGGCCCAGAATTTTCCCTATTTTCCAGCCTTGCAAGAGAAACTGTAAATCCACATTTAATGAGGAATCCCTTAATTTTTAAATATTATCAATTTTGAGGTTTTTTTTTTTTAATACATACTGTGATGAGATCAATCTTTAAGTGCGTTTGCTTCTTTATCTATTTGTTTATAGCACAGAATAGGTCAGCTCTGAGCAAACCAAATAACATATCTGTAGGCCAGGTAATTTCTGCTGACCTTTGCTTTGTCACCACTGGGTTTGTGCAGCTAAATGTTAGGGTAGGGAGAGGGGAGTTCAGAAATAAAGGCTGTCCACAGACCCGGTTGCAAATCCTGGAACTCTCCATTTGAGAAATCACTAGAATGCCTGGATAGTGAAGACTTGCTCCTTCAGTAGTACAAAGAAATATAATAGTCAGGTTAAGAACAGAACCTAATTTTCCTCCTTTTCATGAATCTGCTCAGCACTTACATAACCATTTAAACCTTCAAGAAAAAATAACTTAAAATATTATTGGGGATCTAGCGTGCTTCCACTTTGGATAAAGGACAAGGAGGCAGGTTATAGTACAAGCTACAATCTCTGTCCTTTGTCATGAAAGGTCATTAGCAGCAATCACTTTGTAGGCTTTTAAACCCTAAGGAGTACAAATTGCGTGATGGCTCAGCTGAAGATGCTGCACTTCTCTTAGGTTTTCTCCAGTGTGTATCTGGGGAGAAATAAAATACCACAACGTAGAATTGTTCTCAAGAGCACTGTCTGTTCATACTACTCTGAGATGCTTATGTGCATCCTCCTTGGTCCTCTGAATGGTTAAAGGCCGTTCCACAGCATGGCTTAACAGGGCTCAACAAATTGTTGTCCTAGTGACACTGTAAGGAACTGACTATCTACATACCCAGAAAACATATTGGAGTGTTACTGAGAGATCGACACAGCAGGATCATTTCTGGTAAAGATGACACAGTTTAAATTGTATAACGGGTAATGCAAAATAGCATCAGAAGAAATAGTGATACTCCTATTTATGGTGACTGATACTAGAGGGAGCTATCCATATTTTCTTTTACTGCTTTAAAAATGTTTCATTTTTTAATTTCCAGTGAGGTTGAACATTATTTTCCATATAAAATTGATTGTTACAGTTTATCAGAATTAAGAAAATAGTATAGTGACCACTAGGAACCAATAAATCCTCACTTAACTTTTGTGTTAAGATTAATAACTTTCAAAATCAAGGAAATGAACAAGGTTTCCCAGCATTTAACAGTTTTTTTGCAGGATCTTTGTTCAATTTGGTGATAATAGTGTGTAATTTGAATGATAAAACATTTCACTGAATAGGCAGCTGCTAGCAAAGAACAAAAAAACACCCAATATCCTAGTGATTATTAGAGCTAAGCAAAATAGCAATACTGATACTTTGGCATTTATTTTACACAGTATCCAAAAGGTGTTCAAGGTTTATTTTAAAATATTTTTAAGATTCAATATATGCTCAATATAAAAAGTGAGCATTAAAATGCAAAATAAAATGATAAATATTAAATGACGCATTCTTTTTTAAAACAACTTTAGCATATAAGTAACAGAAATTAAAGTATTATTTAAAAGAAACTAAAACACTTTGGAAACAGAAAATGGAAATAACCATGACAAATTGAAAAAAAAAATTAAATATTATTATTCCACTGGGTTTGTGCCACCAAATGGGAGGGTTGAGAGAGGAGGATTTAGAAATAAAGGCTGTCCACAGACCAACTTCCAAAACCTGGCAACTGTAAACTTGAGAAGTCTCTAGAATGCCTGGATAGTGAAGACTTGCTCCTTAGGTAGTACAGAGAAATATAATAATAATAGTCGATATTTAAGAGTTCCCATGATGGCTCAGTGATTAACAAATCCGACTAGGAACCATAAGGTTGCAGGTTTGATCCCTGGCATTGTTCAGTGGGTTAAGAATCTGGTGTTGCCATGAGCTGCAGTGTAGACTGAAGACATGGCTCGGATCCTGCATTGCTATAGCTGTGGCGTAGGCCGCTGGCCACACCTCCAATTAGACCCCTAGCCTGGGAACCTTCATATGCCGTGGGTGCAGCCCTGAAAAGACAAAAAAAAAAAAAGACCAAAAAAAAATAATAATAGTCAATATTTTAAAAGTTTTTTCATTACACAAAATGCATCTACGGTATTGTCATCGAATCCTGGATATACTTTTGTGTACATTTTTGATGCTGCAGATAAATTGCTTCTAAATCTATTCTTGCCTGGAGAGTGTTAAAGGAATATTCGTGAGCTAACTCCAAATAGTTTCTACTGACTTCTTTGTCTTCAAACAATCCCATTCCTTATTGGATAATTTTGAGAAATCTTTTTGAAAAAGCCTTTTTTTTTTTTTCTGGCAGGGATGGATGTGAACTGTAGGTGTGGTTTCAAAGAAACCATTTCTACTTGTCCCATTCTTCTTTGGTGTCATGACGTCTATGTGAAAATTTTGATGCAGAGCTATCCGTATCATTTTCAAGATTGTCATGTTTATTTTTCACTTGCTAAGAAAGTCTTTGAAACATAAGAAGAACTATACTTGGCACATAAGTTTTGCTTGGTTTGTCATTTTCTTCCTCTTCTTGAGGATTTTGAGGTATAGAATAGCTCTTCCACTCAATAAAAATTTTAATGCATTGTATAAATCTCCAGAATGTCTCAGGGCGTAAATGACTCAATCTTTGGATTTTAAAAATCAATATTTTTATACCTACTCATATCTACAAAATCACCTTCAGTGCTTTTGAGGAGCTGGACTTTCTACTGGTAGATGCGTATAACACTGGACAGTGGTTTTAACTGTTTTGGCAAATAGTTCTTTGTCTTATTCAGGTGAACATTAAAAGAAAATCAGGCTTTTCTATAAGAACAATGAAATCTGCTTGTTAAAGTAGTGATGACCCCAAACCTGGGAAAGAGAACAAATACATTTCATGTTTCTGAATTGAGATAAAGTCTGTTAGATTTTAAGTCCCAAACCAAAGGGAAACAGGATAAGTTTATAGGTAAATAATCAGGTACTTGAGTTTAAAAATTAGTTTCATGAATGCGTAATGGTGTCAGCAATTGGCATTAAAAATATTGAGAGAGCTACAGAGTGATAAAGTAATCCAACAACTGTTCAGTTACTGGAATAGCATGGCCAGTTTCAAAGAATCCCTTTGTATTCTTCACAGATCAGATTATATCACTTTGGTTTACATTGTCACTTCTGACCAAAGATACACCAAACTGGCAACTTTCTGGACAGCCAGTCTATGAGAGGTGTTAAAAAATCCATTCTTTGGAAAGAGCCAGAAATACGGTTCTAGTCAATTCTGGTTTGCACCAGAAACTGCTAACATAACTGTCAGAAAGGAAAGTGATCCAGTGCCAGAGCATGTTATGAAATCTCTTATTTGAATCGGAACATGTGAGGGAAAAAAAATTTATTTATAATCTCCCATTGCTTTCTAAGATTCATGAGTCGTATGAACTATAGAGTCTTTTGTTTGCTGGGCATTCACCACAATTGTCATCTTCATCCTAATTGTCTCTGGCACTCTTTAAAACAGTAGTGACGGCAGGGGGCGGGGGTGGGGGACGGTTTAGGGTATTGGGGATTGAAGCAAGATAGAACTAAATTACTTTTGACCAAAAAAAAAAAAAAAAGGGTAGGTTTGGGTGGTCGGAAGTATGAACAAAAAAACAGAGTTATAGAAAAAAGAGAGGCAATAGCTAAGAAATTTGAATAAAGTAAAAGAGAGAGGAATACTGATTTCAGCAAGGCCAAGAGAAAACTGGTCTAATTGGGGAGCTCCAAGGGAAATGTTATGATATATTTGACTTATATTCTCTTTTTCATACCAACAAATCTTTGGAAAATTAAATACCAGTCCTTTGTAAGCCAAGCTCAAAGAAAAGGACAGGGGACAGATGATGTATTGTATCCAAATAGCAAGGAAAAGAATATAGAATTTATACTAATTGATAATAAGTTTCTACCTGTCTCACTAGTTAAATATTAACCAATACTTCAAAAATATCAGAAAGATAACAATAGGTGTGCCTTGGGTGTTCCCGTTGTGGCTCAGTGGTAGCAGGCCTGACTAGTATCCATGAGGACATGGGTTTGATCCCTGGCCCCGCTCAGTGGGTTAAAGATCTGGCATGGCCATGAGCTGTGGTATAGGTCACAAACTCAGCTCACATCCCATGTTGCTTGGCTGTGGTGCAGGCCAGAGGCTGCATGTCCAATTTGACCCCTAGCCTGGAAACTTCCATTTGCCGTGGCTGTGGCCCTAAAAAGACAAAAAAAAAAAAAAAAAAAAAAAGGTATGCTTGGAGCAACTGGTTCTGATAATGACATTGTGAAGGTTGACTTGATAAGCTAGAACACTCTAAAAACAAGGCTACCCCAATAGAAGGTTTAAAAGCATGGTAGGTGAGGAAGTGCAGCAAAACACTTTCAGGTCTGAGATTAAGAAATGGAGGCTTATATTTAGGAAAAGAACAAGGCCATGATGGCTTGGTGTCAACATATTTCTGTAGAAGGCAGAACTGGGGCCAACAGAGGTTAGTGGTAGGAAAGTAAGACTGGTTTTAATATAAGAAAGACCTTTCTAAAGAGATATGGCTAATAAAATAAGTTACTTTGGAAGGTTACCGAAACCATTCAAGTAAATTCTACATATTAATTTCTTGATGGTTATATCAGACCTATCTGGACCACAGAGCCTTATGGTACAGTTAGAATTCTATGATTATAACCTTTATTTGTCCTTTCATCAAAGACTGAATTGGATCAATTCCTTTAAACTATGGTTCAATTAAGAGAAAAATAGATCCAGTATAACTGGGCTCCGTAAAGGAAAGAAATTTTTGTGTATCAGCTAGTTATTTTAGCACCTTTGTGATAATCCTACATTTCCAAAATTTAACTGATTGGAACACATGATTTATAATGAAATATAAATGAAATATGACCTAATTAACCATCCACCAGCAAGCATAACTAAGGAGAGGGAACCAAAATTTTTTATTTTGAAATATAGCATTTTTGTTTTGAAAATCAAAGGTTTTGAAAATCACGTTTATTGTTAGAAATTACGTGAGGGGAAAAAAGCATGAGAGAAAGTAAGAGATAAAGACGCAGGAGAGTTCCCATCGTGGCTCAGCAGAAATGACTCTGACTAGCATCATTGAGGACAAAGGTTTGATCCCCGGCCTTGCTCAGTGGGTTAAGGATCCAGCGTTGCCATGAGCTGTGGTGTAGTTTGCAGACACAGCTAAGATCCCGCATTGCAGGGGCTATAGTGTAGGCCAGCAGCTATAGCTCTGATTCAAACCCTAACCTGGGAACCTCCATATGCCAAAGATGTGGCCCTAAAAAGATAAAAACAACAACAAAAAAAAAAAGAAAAAGAAGAAAAGAAAAAGAAAAGAGGTGAGAAAGAGAAGAGGGGGAAAGGGGAAGAGAAGAGGTAGAGGATATGTATGAATGTGTGTGTGTTCGACTTCTCACTCCAGGGCCTTTCAGCAGGAAGACTGGAAGAGCAGTGAGAAAGGATTTATTTTTTAAAATGTGTACCGTTATGGAGAAAAGGCCATGACATGCCAAAATGTTGGAAAAAAGCAGCCCCCAAACTCTGGCCAGGAGGATTATGAAACTCCAAAAATACACCAGACTGTGAGAACTACCACCTACATTTGCAATGTTTTACAAGTTAAAAATGTCACAGTGCATAAAAATAGGTTTGCTTTTTTTTTTTTTTCACCCCTATGGACTAGTGGTTGGTGGTTTAACTTGCGAAGCAGATTGCTGCGGTAGTTTGAATAGCCTGAATATTCATTCACAGCATGGAAATAAAATGAAAAATGGCTTTCATCAGACTTTCCTTGTGTCCAGGAAACATATTTAGTTTTCTCTTTCCCTCAGTCTTTTTAGGGAGAGGGAGAAAAAAAAAGAAAGAAACATTTCTGATTTCAGAAATAGCTGTAATGAATCCTCTCAAATCCAAAGTGATTGTGTCAGTTTTTTGTCATGATTACATAAAGGTCTTTTCATGTTTTCTTTCTTCCTTTCTCTCTTTCTTTC
This sequence comes from Catagonus wagneri, assembly GCA_004024745.2. Taxonomy (NCBI): domain Eukaryota; kingdom Metazoa; phylum Chordata; class Mammalia; order Artiodactyla; family Tayassuidae; genus Catagonus; species Catagonus wagneri. The sequence continues at coordinate 4,585,425 of PVHT020000065.1, forward strand.
TTTCTTTCTTTCTTTCTTTCTTTCTTTCTTTCTTTCTTTCTTTTTTCTTAACTAAGCTGGCTAGAAAAGTAAAATATGAAACAATGCCACAGGATGTCTTAAGAATAGATGGATTCCTAAAAATATACAGTGAAACCTGAATGGGTTTACTTTAAAGGTTTTAGTTTTCCTGTGTTCAGCACAGTAGCTCACTGTTGAAAAGCTTCCAGCTTTGATCACTTAACCACAAACAAAAGGGGCTCTCTTCCAATCTCCTTGCATTCTCTGTTCAGAGGACTCCTGCTTTCTCTTGTGGATCTTTTGCTTCATAGTCCTGGGGCATTCGTAAACACCAAAGGTGTCCCAAACATATGGCTAACCGCAAGGTTCCATGTGGGGTCTGGCTTTGAGTGTATCTGATGATTACACATTTCAAATAGAAACCCAGCTGGTGATTCCCTGAGCCTAGCAGGTCTCCATTTGGCTCCAAATGATCTGGGAGTGGATTTTTCTGTTTGAGGATTACCCATTCTTGTAATGGCCCAGCTTCTGTTCCTTTGACCTTTTGGTCACCTCCACATCCTGGGGATCAAACTGCAATGATAGTTCATTCCTTTGCTCAGGAAGCTGTGGCAGCCCTGCCAAGGCCAGGTGGGCCCACAGGAGCAGGTGAAAATGACCCATTAGTAGAAACAGAAACATCTTTTTAAATAGGCTCATATGTTCAATTCACCACAGAAGGTTTTTATTTCCTTCTTGAACTTTTTCCTTTTTTAACTGTGGTTTCCTTTTAACCCTGACAATGGTTCACACAATCACAAAATTACTGACAATGGAGAGGCAAAGGACTTGTTATTTTGCATTTTATCAGAGGGAAGAGCTAAGAAACTCTTTGAAGTCTTTCAAACATCTGGGGTAGCATAAATGTTTCACAAAGTATAACTTGGTAAAAAGTTATCTTTCTTTACCCACCTTTTTTTTTTTTTTGTTCTCTTTGTTTTTGAAGATAGAGTTTTTTGTTTTTTTTTTTCCAGTCAGGATCTTTTTTCTACTCCTTTTTTTGTGAAATTCTCATCAAAACAGATATCCTAGAGGTGATTGTGTCCCTTCTATTTGCTCTCATAGACCCTTCTACTTTTAATACATAGGTCCTATTGATAGGGATGGAGTAGGCACAGGTAGTTGTAGAATCCCAATAAGGGACCATAGACAGAGAAGGATACCTAGGCGATTTTGGGAGATCACCGTAAGTTAATAACTGCTCAAGAGAACCATCAGAACAGTGCAGGCTTGCTTGGCTAGTGAGGCTCCAGATATGCCTCAGGTCACTGTATGGGGGATGGGGTAAGGCCTGAATTCAGGTTCAGACCAAGGTCAGGAGTTTGAGGACTGCCCTTCTGCTGATTTGAAAACATACCTTACTGGATACTAAGGAGGAGCTACTACTCGAAGAAAGAGGAATAGGCGGTCTTTTCTGACCCCCAACCCCCTTGAATGATAAAACTGTAGCCCACTGAATATGGGGGCAGACCCTCCTTGCCTGCCCTCTTGCATCTCTTGCAAGCATCCTATCTTAATAAACTGATTTCTTCCCTATCACTTTGTCTCTTGCTGAACTCTCTGCTCAGAGGCATGAAGAGCCTGAACCTCAGTAAATCCAGACATGAGTGAATTATTCTAATTTGAAACTGTGGGTTTAAGTCTCAGTCTGGGTTTAAGCTGAGTTTGAGTCCCGGCATGTGTATTCAAGCCCCAATCTGGGTTTAGGCCTTGTTCAAGTCCCAATCTGTGTTCTAGCTAGGTTTAGGCCATTAACGTTGTCAGTTTCACTGTTACAATTGTAATGATTAAGTGTGCAATAATGAAGCAAAGTTTATCAAGTTAATATTCATTTTTTTTTTTTTTTGTCTTTTTGCCTTTATCTAGAGCCGCACTCGCGGCATATGGAGGTTCCCAGGCTAGGAGTCTAACAGGAGCTGTAGCTGCTGGCCTTCGCCACAGCCACAGCAACACGGGATCCGAGCCGCGTCTGCAACCTTCACCACAGCTCACGGCAACGCCGGATCCTTAACCCACTGAGCAAGGCCAGGGATCGAACCCGCAACCTCATGGTTCTTAGTTGGATTCGTTAACCACTGAACCACGAAGGGAACTCCAATATTCATCTTCTTGACTAAGCAATAATTTAAGTAGACTAGGATGGTGTCAGTAGTGGTTTTTGTGCATTAGTCATTAGCTGAGTTGCTGGTTATTTTGGAGGCACTCAATAAATATTTGTTGAATGAAAACAATGATTGAAAATATATATATATGAATGAATGAATGAAAACCTTAGTAAACTTTCCCTCAACTTTCTAGATTGTGGCAGGGTAATTTTTTTTTTTTTTTTGGCTGCCCCATGGTATATGGAGTTCCCAGGAGAGGCATCAAATCCAAGATGCAATTGTGACTTATGCCACTGCAGTAATTCAGGATCTTTAACCCACTGTGCCAGGCCAGGAACTGAACCTGTGTTCCAGGTTGCAGGAGATGCCAACACTGTTGCACCACAGCAGGAACTCCAGCAGAGCATTTTTTTAAAGAGACCTTCTGGATCAATTCCATAAACTTTCCTCACTTAACATAACTAGGTTGGCAACGCCGATGTAAGACCAAGAAACATCAGGACTTGTTCCTCTCTGAGTTCCTTCTTTTCCTTTCACTCTTTTCTTTTAACTTTGGTAGCTCTGAGTAAGCATGAAAGAGGGAAAAATTGAAGGAGATGGTAATGATCACTAGGAGAAGAGCCTCGGGACCAGAAGAAGAGAGGAAAGTGAGCAAAAGTAGCTTTCAGGGTTTAAAAGTCAGGCTGAGGTTTAAAGAAGTTGGAACTGATAGACCCTGTAGCGCAGGGACTTCCATATGCTGTGGTTGTGGCCCTAAAAATAAAAATAAGTAAATAAAATTAAAACATAATAATCTTTCCAAATTCAGCAAATGTCTCCCCTGTGGGACTTCTCCTTTCTGAAAAGCTCTCTTTCTAAACCTCAGCTTAATAATTGCCTGGGACTATTCTTAAAAAAGAGCAAATCATCGTCCAGATTATTGCCCCTTACCTCAAATCATCTCTGCTATGTGTGTCTGGATACCAAAAAGGGCCCAATCTTTCTAGAAGGTGTAGTGAAAAGCACATAGGCTCTAGAATCTGAGCCTCTGGATTTGAGTTTGTGCTTATTTGGTAAATGACTTCACTTCTCCTGCCTCCCTTTTCACATCTGAATGCCCACCCAATCCACTTTTTTCGGTTTTTTTTTGGTGGGAATAAGGTAAGGTATTAAAACACTTCATAAATCTTTATACAAATCTGTTTTTCCTCTTCCTTCTGTTTACTAAGTGCCTGCTGTGGCTAGGTGATTTACATAGCATTAATTAAATGTCAATAATTATTTTCTATTTTATAGATCTGGAAAATGAGACTCATAGTTCATGTGGCTGCGTTTCAGATCTAGGTCCGAGTAGAAACAGCAGCATCTTAAATCTCCATCCAAAATAAAAAGGAAGTCACTTGATAAATAAATATGCCCTAAAATATACTGGATGGCTATGTTTTATTCCATCCACAGTCTTCTACAGACTTAAGAGCTTGGCCAAGTTATTTTTAACAGCAAAAAAAGAACAGCAACAACAAAAGTTGCTGTTTACTGAGTGCCTGCTGTGGCTAGGTGATTTACATAGCATTAATTAAATGTCAATAATTATTTTCTATTTTATAGATCTGGAAAATGAGACTCATAGTTCATGTGGCTGCGTTTCAGATCTAGGTCCGAGTAGAAACAGCAGCATCTTAAATCTCCATCCAAAATAAAATCTCAGTGTTTTATAAGAAACTCATTGATTTGTGCAAGAATTTTAGACATTTTAACAGCCTCGTGGGGGAAATAGTAAAAGACATGTAGTCTTGTGGACAGGCTTCCAAAACGTTTTTAACTTTAGAATCGTATTTTAAAAACTGCACATATGAACAAAATTTGCATATAATTTCATGGGTTTTATGAACTGCCTTAAGCCAATTCATGGATCTTTAGCTTAATAACCCCTGCATTAAGGTTCTATGAGTCCCATGACATAAAATTCCTTTAGACTACACAGCTAGCTTAGGGCTCCCAGGTCAAACAGAAGACAGCTCAATGTGGCTTGTGTACAGCTAACCAGGGTTTTTCATCAGTGGTGCTGTTGACATTAGGAGGTTGTATGATTCTTTGTTGTTGAGTATGTTTTTTGCATTGTAGTTTAGCAGTACCCAAGTCTTCTCCACCCACCAGATGCCAGTAAGTACTGACCCTCGCTTACGAAACTACAAATGTCTCCAAAGTTGCTTAATATCTCCTGGGGGCAAAACCTCCCCTAGTTGCAAACCACTGAACTAAGCTCCTCAGGTATTAAGGCAGATGTGATGAAGCAAGACTCCCCCCCCCACTGTTTGGAGTTTCTTGATTCATGAATGTTTGTATTTACTGAGCATTTAAAGTTTGACTTGTCAGAGGTGTTGGTCCTTGATAGCTGCTAAGCTGCTACTTCGTTTTATTTTTCCCTCCAGTAGCAGATGAGGTAAGGATGAGTGAAGGGTTGAGGGCCACTGTGCTCATGAATACTTCCAGCTCACATTTTACTATACAGAAGTCCATTTTAGTTAATATACTCCTTTTTAGAATGGTCACCCTCTCCTCAAAGAAAGAGTAAACCATATTGCACCTAATTGTGATTTTCCTAACTAAGCCTTGAAAAAAAAAAATGTCATTGAAGGCATGAGTTAGGATTCAAGCCATGAATATAAAAGGTAGACATGTTGTATTCTGGAACCTAAGGTTTTTGGGTGTCTGATGGGATGGCATCCGGAAGGCTCCTGAGGTGGACATCGCTTATTTTGTAGTTTTGGGTAATAAATATCCTGCCTGAAGGAAAAGACTGAGAGGAAGACAGTAGTCTGGATTTTTCTGATTGCTAATGAAGTTTAGCATTTTTTCATACATTTATTTATACTTGAGATCCCTTTTTTGTGAAAATACTGCCCATAGTTTTGGCCACTTTTAGCTTCATTCTTTTCTCTTATTAATTTGTAGGCATCTAAATAGTTTGGATTATAATACTTTGACTTCCATTTTTTACAAATATCTTACCCCAGTGTGTGTTAAGTAGTGGCCAAGGCTTCTGCTTTTAACACTGCATCTTACCCTTTTGGGAAGAGCAACACTTTCATTCAAATTCATCCTGTCTGATCTTTTTCTCTTGATCCTTTACAGTTTTAGAACACTGAGTAGTGTATTCCTCTTTGGGGGACTTTTTTTACCTTCACTGGTACTCAGTTATACTCCATAGTAAGCTTAGAACAATTTTCACTCTGTCAAGGTGTTGAAAGCGTGCACTGGAAATATATGCATTTCAGGAAAAGCAAAATGGGGGTGGGATGGGGAGCCAGAGTTACTGGGTTACAGAGCCAGATGGTGTCAATTGGACAATTAATTTTTAGAGGCAAAATCAGATGTATAAGATGGAAACTGTCTCTTGTCGAATGAGATATACAATTGTTAAGTTGTTTGCTCTTGGTTCTATAACTCCTTCATTTTTTATTTATTAAATTTATTTTCTATTAGAGTATAGTTGACTTATAGTGTTGAGTCAGTTTCTGTTGTACAGCATAGTGACCCAGTCATACATATATATATATATATATACACACACACACACACATTCTTTTTCTCATATCATCTTCTGTTATGGTCTATCCCAAGAGACTGAATATAGTTCCCTGTGCTATGCAGTAGAATGTTTAACTCCTTCTTTCAGAGACCAAGTCAGGTGGGTTTATCTCCTTCAAGTCTGGGTTTATCTCCCCCACAGTGCTGGAATTCTAATAATTCAAAATTGATTAGAGTTAGTAAATAAAATCCCTAGGTAACCAGTTTTTGTGGCCTTTGCTTTTTTACTTTTAAGTGCCAAGTCGGAGGAAAAGAGTCTGTTTAAATTAATTTACACCTTAGGGACAGGAGCTTTATCTGGGGCTTGGAGAATTCCACTTAAATAGAATTCCACTGAAATGTGTGAGTGGTTTCTGGTAAGGGAAGAAGAAGCAACACTTCATAACCAGACAGAAAATTTGGGCTAGAGCTACTGTTTATTGAAGGAGTAAATTTGAAAAACTCTGTTCTGGCCAACATTTCCTGCTTTCCTTCAGATTAGACTAGAAATACTGACTGGTAAAATAAAAGTGTTGATAGTTATTTACATGACTATTCAACATTTATCTAATAACCATGCAGTAGAAAAATGATTTTCAGATATTGTTAAACATGTGTCAAATTATCTTGTTGTCTGTTTCGTTTGGTTATGATATTAATGTGTGAGCAGTATGTTTGATTTTAGTTGAGCCCCGTGGTATGGTGAATGCTCACAGGCAGTGTGGCAGGGTAAAAAAAAATACATATATATATATATACATTTATATATATATATATGACTTATATCTATATATTTATGTCTAGATTTATAAAAAAATCTATATAGATATATATATATTAGATTTGGGAAGAAAAATATTAAGCTGTAAGGTCAGAAAGAACTGGGTTGCAAACCAGCTTCTAACAATTTCCAGCTTTGTAACCAGGGCAACTTATTCTTTTGAGAGTCAATTCCTTGGTGTTTAAGATGGGTCTAACATCTAACTTCTGGTGGTGCTGTGACGCTCAAGAGAGATTTGTATGTAAAGCCTGACATCAAATAGATGCTCAAAACGTAATTATAATTTATTTATTATTGATTTCCTTATTTTTAATAAAAAATTTTTAAAGATTTTTGCTTTGTTAAATAAAGCTGTAACCGTTTAATTTTCCTGCCCTGATTATGAGACTGAGGCAGTTTTCAGGTGAACTTGTAGACCCTTTTAAAGCTAGGATAGGATTATAGCTCTTTAAAATGTAAAGTAATATTTTTTCTTTCACTAATCTCTGTGGGAAACATTACTGAGAGAGTGCGCCAAGGCAAAATAAAGCATTTTTAAATAGATCCTTTAAGGTTTACAGAAATGACTGATGATTGTTTAATTGCCAAATCTTAGAGAATTACCTAGAATATAATACAATCAATCATTTAACCAACATTTATTGAAATACTGTGGTAAAAGCATGGGCTTTGGAATCAAGACTGGGTTTGAATCCTGGCTCTGTTATTTTGTTTGTTCAAACTTGAACATTTTAGTTTACTCTTTGAGTCACATTTTCCTTGTCCATGACATGGAACCTATTGGGAATTTTTTAAATAATGCATGTGAAAGTCATAGTATAAAACTTGAAAAAAGTAGGCTCTTGCTATATGGTGGATATCATAAGAAAAATAATGATAGCAAGTACCCTTGTGGTCTAGTGGTTAGGATTTGGCACTTTCACTGCTGCAGCTCGAGTTTAGTCCTGGTCTGGCAACTGAGATCCCTCATCAAGCCATTGGATGCTTTGGCCAAAAATAAAGTAAAATAAATAAAATAAAATAAAATAAAATAAAATAAAATAAAAATAAAGGAAAGTAAAAGAAAAATAATGAAGTCTTGGGTCACCTCTGTGGCATGGGTTCGATCCCTGGCTCAGGAACCTCTGCATGCCAAGAATGTTGCCAAAAAGATAAAGTAAAACAAAGGGAGATAAAAATATATCCAGCCAATAACAGAATTTATGGAAGTATTTAGGAAAATGCAAAAAACAAACAGAACAGAAAAATAATGGTAATTGGCTAAATGTAGAGGAATCTTATTAACATAAAGATAAATAAAATATAACAGTTTTCCTCAAGTAAATCAACGTATCATTCTAGCAAAGAAATAATCAAGGGATCTATTTATAGTCTTCTAAATCAACATTTACCTCATTCAGAATAAGAAACAAATTGATATTTCTGTAATCATTTATAAACCAAGAAAAGACCAGAATAAACTTTATATTATTAAAAGTAATATTAATTCCTCTCTTTATAGAAGAACCAATAATCATCATTTTGAATGATTTTATTATCTTCTAATGCATGCAGCTATATTGAGGGCAACTAGAGAAAGTTGAAGGCCTCTTATTAATCCTTCTCTCCTATCTGTATTTTAATGTAAAACTCCTCATTTATATTTCTTCTTCTCTAAGTCTCATTCTCTCCTCCTTTTAAGGAATTATTACATTTACTCCACTGATGCTTCTACACAGGGAAGTGCTTTCACTAGCATTTTATTTCTGTAGGTCATCCCCTTTTGAAATGCAAATATAACTGCAAATGGTGATACATTAAAAGAGTCATTACCGATTCATACCTAGGTTGGATTAATTTATAAAATCCTTTTCTGTAGGCTATCTAGATAAAGCAGCTCTCTATATGTGGTCTTTTAGGACCAACTGAAAAAAAATTGGTAAAAGAGAAACTAGAGTTGCTCTTTGTCAAGGAAGGGGTGAAAATTCTGCTAGTCCTCTCTATAGCATTCTAGCATAGCTACCACCAAAAGTCAAGGTGGCCATTAAACATATTAATGATATACCACCCGTCCTAGTTAGGGAAAAACAAATTGAAATAATAGCATGCCATTTTATAAAAATAAAGCAAAAAACACACCACATGAGCAAAAGTTAACAGTACTGATACATTTCATTGCTGTTAAAGGAGCATAAAAATGCTTGCTTAAATTGAGCTGGTGGGAATGTAACACAGGGGAGAAAATTTTTCTTCTTTGCCTTTTAGGTTCATTTGGTTGGACTGTTAATTAAATTGACATAAAACAGAGTAAAAGGAGAAAAACAAATTTAATTACATATGTATGGGAGACTCATAAGAATATGAGACCAAAGGGCAAGTCAAAGAGATTGAGGCTTATATCCATTCTGAGCTAAGGAATAGAAGGGGGACCTGGGCTTCAAAGGCGAAGAGGGTAATTCACAGGACAATGAGAAGAGCAGATGTTTAGTAGTTAGATGTTTGCCCTGCCATACAGATGGGTCACTCAGATAAAAATGATCCCTCTAATAGTTCTCTTTCTCTAAGCCAGGTCCCCTCTCTAAATTCTTTAAGGCAGTTAAAGGGAGAGATAAAAGTTTTTCTTGAATCTATTAAGTCTTCATTGCCTTCAGCTCAAATTAATTCACATACTAAAGTGGCATATTTGGGGGTCATGATTCTGCTCCCCTTCAGCAGACCATTTTGAAAAGTGGTCTCCTAGCATCTATTAAAATTTAAGTATGAACATTTCTGTGACACAGCATCTCTGTATTTTGGAACTGTTAAAAATGTAAATGCACCAACAGAGAAGATAATATGTGTAAAGATATTCAATACATTGTTGTTTCTACTGGCTCCCAATCTGGAAGCATCTTGAGTGTCTCTGGATAGAAGAATGATTAAAAAGTTACAGTGCACGTCCTTGAAGAAATACTAGTCACCAATTAAAGAATGAATTGGATACAGGCATTGATACAAAGGAATATCCATGAGATAACTGAGAAGAGCAAGATGTAGAGTTCAGGATATAGAATATTATGATTTTTAATAAATGTAGTTTGGAAAGATAGCTACTAAGCTCTTATAAATTTGCTTACTTCAGAGTAATGGTGAGACTAGGTGTACCATGAGTATTTTTATGCAACTGCATATTGCTAAGGTTGATATGAAAAAGTGTGATATGGTACAACATAAAGGAGGAGTTTGGGTAAGAAAGATGGAGCCTACTAATGACAGAGGTTAATATACTCAAGCTGTTACAAATGACACATATAAAAAGTTAAGACTCAACTTTGCCTATCAAAGGCTGGCAATTTTATTTTGGTGCCATCAATATTTGTTGATTCCCAGAACTAGAAATACATTTTTGATTGTTTTCATGCAATATTTGGTTTTCTTGAAAATTCAAGGCTTTCTTACATAAACAGGGGCTGATTACCAAGCAATTTGAAATTCTGAAGAGAAATTCCTGGAAGCTGGAAGTCTCTGGGTAGTGTATGAGTCACAGGAAAGGAATCTGTCACTATCTGGACAAAGCTTTTCTCTAAAAACATAAGTAGGGCAATAGGTCATGGGCAGTCAATTACTTTATTTGTAATGGCATAAGTAAATATTAACAGGACTGCTCTGTTCAGAATAATTGATGACCAGTTAAAAATAAATAATTATGCATTTATTATTCAGAGTGTTGAGGGGTTGAGTTTACCCTCTCCTTTTATTCTTCTTCCACCACTTGCTTCTCAGAGACTGTTCTTAAAGAGGTTTTCTGATAAATCAAGAAAGTGAGTGACTTCCTAATATATATATCTACAGGGAAGGAAAAGATACTATACACTGAGAAATTCTCATATTTTATCATTTGATTTTATAATTAACTCTTATCGTCCATTCTCACAAAATCTGTGATGTAGAATTTAATCACATTTTTTTCTTATTCATCATATCATACTTTTTCATTCATTTATTTATTCTACTCAGCACATATTTAGGAAAACATATTGGGAATAGAGTAAAGGACAAGACAAATTTCCTGTCCTCATAGAACTTGCCTTTTCTCAAAGTGTTTGGTCAACTGATATATTTATAGATATACATCAGGAGACATCTGCATTCAGACTCAAGCACAGGACTTCATAATGTCTGTCCTTTGTTTATTAACTATCTTGTTTATACCTAGCTGATATTTTAGATTTGTACCAAATTGAACACATTCATTTTTTTTTTTTTTTTTGCCATGCCCATGGCGTGTAGAACTTCCTAGGCCAGGTGTCAAACCTGCACCAAAGCAGTGACCTGAGCTGCTGCAGTGACAACTCCAGATCCTTAACCCATTGTGCCACAAGAGAACTCCCCAAAATATGCACGCATTTAATAATGCTTCATAATCATTCTGTCTGCCTATTTACTTTTTAAATTCCTGTTTGTAAATGAAGAAACTGAAGCTTTTATAGGTTATCATTCTTTTATCAATTTATTTATGAGTGCTTACTAAGTCAAGCACATGCTAGGCATTGGTATGAAAATTCTAAGCAAAAGTTATAGCGCACTAAAGGTGAAAGGAAAAGGAAACTAGTAAGTAGATACTATGATAGATGGGGCCAGCTTCATGGGTATGTTACCTGTGCAGTCCCCACAAGGTCATGTGCTCAAAAGACCCCATGTGTAGTTTAATGTTCTGTTCTCACTGTCTTGAAACTATTAATTTTATTTTGGAACTAGTGTCTCGTACGTGAAGGGTATTAGGACAATGGAGGATGCATGTGAGCGTAGGAGATAACACAATATGCATGGCTGCTGTCTTTTTTTGCCTTTCCTTTGATGTGGAGCCTTTGTTAGGTTCATTATGCATGAGAGTTCAATAAAACCCAGAGAGTACAAGATACATGTGTTACCAAAATAAGGACACCAGAAGTCCTGCAAAGCCACATTTTCTCTTCAAACCAGAACTTGCTTCAAACAGAGAAAGAAGGCACTGATGTTCTAAGAAACATAGTTGATCAAGGGACCCTATCAGATTCTTTTTTTCATGTTACCTCCTTGTATTAGCCAACCATTTGCTTGAATGTGATGACACAGAAGTAAAAGAAACATAGGGCAACTCATAGTTCCTTTTCCTATCAGTCCTTCCTTACTCATCTGTATGATGGAGGTAGAGTAGAGTTCATGTGTATGGAAAAGTATAATAAAAAAGACCCTGAGATTTGTGTGGTGTTTTGTTAAGAACAAAACACGTAAGTATGTGTAAGTTATGAAATACAAAATGTTCAGGTTCAGTGATTCTGCAAATGAGTTAAATGCTCCTTTATTTTCATTTAAAACTGGCATTGTACAACGTAAAGAATGGTAAAATTCATGCTAATAATTTAAATATTTGTATTAAAATTAGATTGCATTAAATAGCAATTTTTTAAAAAATGGGATTAATCTAAAGAGACAGAGAGCATGAAATAAAGGAAGAAGTCTTATCTTTTTGTATTTTTTTTTCATTTTAGAGCCAGACCTGCAGCATATAGAAGTTCTCAGGCTATGGGTCGAATTGGAGCTACAGCTGCCAGCCTATACCACAGCCACAGCAACACAGGATCCACGCCTTGTCTATGACCTGCACCACAGCTCATGGCAACACGGGATTCTTAACCCACTGAGCAAGGCCAAGGATCGAACCTGCATCCTCATGGATACTAGTTGGGTTTCTAATCCACTGAGCCTCGATGGAAGCTACTTTTTGTATCTTTAGTGGCATTTTTTTCCTGTATTTTGGGCAAGGGGTCCCACAGTTTTATATTTTATTAGGTCCCACAAATGATGTAACTAAACTTGAATAGAGGAAGCATAAAGTTCAAATTTTCCTGATAGCACTTAGCCAGAGGGGCAGAGCTAGCAGTCAAGTCTAGACCTATCTGATTTCAATGCCTTTAACCAATATACTGTATTGTAAAAAACATTAGCCTTACTTTTACCATGGATCAGAATGAGGAGGCAGAGAAAGAGGTGGTTACTATATTAAAAAGGAGGATACCTATTTTTGTTTTCCCTGACAGCACTGGCACAAAGCTAGCACTAGACAAATGGCATTGGGGAACTTGACTCTAGGCTTTTACTTTCACCACTTTACATGTGATGGCTTGGCCCTCTGACAAGAGAGATCAAAGAACACTTGTTTTTCAACCTATATCCTACAGGACAACTTTGCATTCTGTTTGCAAATAAATCAGGAAAATAATTATGTTATACTTTGGATTGATCATCTGTTAAAAAAACCCTTATAATAATATATAATATTCCATAAATATTATGTTTACAGAAAACAAATACTTAAGTAAATATTAATAAAGGAAAGCTCAAGATATTCTGATGACTTTATTTCCTTCACCTTTCCTTAAAGGAGTCCATTATGAACTTTGCACTTACCACTACTCTTGCCTATATCATTAAGACAAATGACGCAGGGTGTTACAACCATAGGGTGACATACCCAAAAGTAGACATAGAGAAAACAATGGTTTGAACACAAAATATGGAATCTTAAAGTTATATGAAAGGTCAGGGAAGAAAGAAATGAATGCCATTCCCAATGTAACTAGAAGAGAAGATTAAAGTAATTGGCATATAGTTTACTGAGGTGGAATTAAATAAGAAGAGAAGTTAGGTCTCATGTGCTCTGTTTTGTTTTATTTTAAATAGCAACAGTGTTTTTCTTTACTCTGCCCAAACAGAAGCACATTTAAAAAGACAACAGCCCCCGCATAGTTCCAGATAATACCCCAGCATAATCCCCAAGTTACTCAGTTTCCAGATAGTAAAGTTGTGCAATGCTTAACCAGTCTAATTGAATTTTATTAGCTTTAATAAGCTAATGTACATAATATAGGGCTTGAAAACTCAAGATATACTTGGGTTGTTTTCATATTATTTTTCAAAAAAATCACTCAGGTAAAAGAATAAAAAGAGAACTATATATATAATTAGGAGTAAAAAGATAAAATGTATGTAATATTTTACCTCTTGAATGGTTGAAACATTTAAGGATGATTTGTCGACTGAGTTGGGAAACAAAACACCAAATCCACAAGATTTGCTTTTTAAAGTATTTATTTTTAATAGGCGTACCATAGAGGCAAGCTAGAGATTTAACAGTATCTCACAAATTGTTTCCTAAACATGACAGAGAAGTATGAGCTTGTTAATGAAACAAAGGGCTGTTTCAAATGTACTTCCAAGAGATCGATGCATAAATAGACAACAACTGTTAGGACATTAGTGGTGTGGCAAGAGTGCTGTCTGCAGACATTGGTGATGTGCCACTGAGGAGTTTTAACATGTGACAGTCAAGGCTGAAAGAGATCTCAACAGGATGAAAGGATGGATTGAACCTTAAGAGATAAAATCGTATAGGGATAATCGTAAAGTCTGGTGACTTGGTTCAAAATGTTTATTGTGCAAGTGTAGGATAGAAAAGAAATGTTCCACAACCTCCTACTTAGTGGCTTCATTGAGTATGAGCTTAATATTTGTCAACAGTGAATTGTTATGCCAGAAAAGGCAATCCAGTTGTAGGCTGCATTCATAAGTAGGGAGCCTAAAACAGGGAAGGGAATTATCCCAGCTCAGAGGACAGTGGAGCTGAGTATACCTGTCACGTTACACAGGAAACATTATACTAAAAACATGTCAAATAAGCATTTGAAGAAAATAGGGGTAGTTTGTAGAAAGATTGGTAGGAGGGGTGCTTGATAGCTACCTTAGCTGTTTAAAGGGATCATATATGGAAGATGGATAAAATTTATTCTTTGTGATGCAAGAAGGTATATGACTTCCAAAGAGAAGTCAGGGAGAGGTCACTCTTGATCCAATAAAAGGAACACATTAATTAGAACTCTTAAAAAGCAGACTAGACACTTTTCCAGGCCAGCGACTCTACTTGCACTGAAAGTGTAAAAGGAGATACTGAAAATTCAAGTTACCTTTGTAAGAGTCTTTCACTGAGTGACAGTTGAACAAGATAAGCTTTTAGCTTCCTTCCAAGTTGCAATACTATTTCAGGAATCAAATTAAGACCAAGAATTAGGCACTGTGGATATGAATAATGACACATAGCCAATGAGGTAATAGCTTTGCCATAATACAAGTTTTATTACCTAAATATACCATTCAGATTAGCCTTTGTTTTTTTAAATCTGCTGTGACATCTTTCTTTGTCTATTGTGTATTTTAACTATGGAATATTTATTGAGAAATATTTTACTACTCTGAATTCACAGTAAAAAATCTTCCTATTTACAGAATAATTGAAATAAGTATATAAATGTTACAATGCTTAAGTTGTGTTTTACTTTTTAGATATTAGTATCTATTATTTCTCTTTATTTGTAGTCCTGCCATTATTTTGCACCATAAAATACATCTTCAGATTATTATTTAAAAGTCTAAAGTATCATTATATATGTTTGTGGAAAATAGAAATGTTTTTTCCAACCTTTTTTCTCTTCATAGTTTGCTAGTATTCTATGATATTAGACTCTGGGATAAATGCTAAAGCCGACTGGATTTAATCAAAGCCCTTTTGTCATTTTCATCTCTTAAAAAACTCAAAGATTAGGTAGCTGAGTTTATCTGTTATGTTCCAGCATCTTTTGTATGGGAAGCTTTATGTCTTAAAAGGCAAATAGATATGAGTAGAAAACAAGAATATGATTTGTCTTGGTATAAACGTAATTTTGATTTGTAGTATCCAATATGGGAAACTAAAAATCACGGATGTATTCAGTGAAATTGGACCAAATTATAAGGTAAACTTTAAATGGGGAAGTTAAATCCATCTCCTCTCTAGAGCTCATGCACCAGCTCTAGGCAGATATTTGAATGTTGGCACTAATCCAGGAGCAAAAAAGCAAAGCAAAACAAAAAAAAGGAAAAAAGAAAAAGTTTATGAAATGTAGTCTACACTACACTTGCTGCTTTTTAATTGTAAACCATGTAATGTGTGTGCCTGTGTGATTACAAAATTTTATTTTTCTCAAGTGACGAGTCACAAGACATATCTTTGCAAGGCAGTTAACTCTTTCCAACAGAGGCAGGATATCAAGGCAGCCAGTGGAACGAAAGCATTTGGCCTGAGGCCTAGTGCTATCGGTAAACCACAATTTCTTGCACTGCCACTATAATTTAAATTAAGTAGAAGGCAGGCTTATAAACTCACATTATGACCCAAAGTTTATGGCCCTTTTATATCTCCTGGGTTCTGATTACAATGAAACTTTCTCCATCTGAAGCAATTTAATACAAACATTCCTTTGGCAGACTGTAAAATGTGATTTTTTTTTCAGTCAACCTTTTATAGGTATGTTGGGTGCATATGTGTGCCCAGTTGGAAAAAGAAGAAAGAAGCAACAATGACAATATAAGCATTGAAACATATGTGTTGTACTCTTATAAAGCAGATTTGCACATGAAAAAAAATCCTAAAAAAAATCTTCCTAGCCCAATTTTTGTTTTTCTCTGCAAAAGGCAGATGAACAAAATTTCAGCTGAGCATCTTAGTCTGTTAAAGAGCAACATTAAAAGCTCAACAATTAGAAATTTTCTAGCGCTGAAAATCATTTTATGTACTGTCTTCCTCCTAGCCCCAACAAAACTGTTTCTCATTGCGAGTGGAAAATTCTTTTTTTTGCTTGTGAGAATAAATCTCAGTAATACTCCATGAACATTTGAGTTGAATAAAAAACTAGAAAATAGCAAAGTTTTCACCTCATAATTTTATTATAATAGATAAACTAAAAATAATGCCAGATGTTTTAAGATATTTGTGCTCTTAAAAATTTACAGGGAAAAATAGAGTACTGAACATAAGTTCTTAAAATATGGTGGAGAGAGGTGTTGGATTTGAGTAGGAAAAATCTGGCCAAAAAGAAATGTATGGGTTCCATATTTATTGTGTAGACACCCAGACATATGCATTAAATGTTGAAACCCTTGGAAACTGAAAGTGTTAAATGTAATGGCTGTTTGATTTTAGAGTGGTCATATGATAATGACACCATCAGTTATAGCTTTTCAAGTGACATATTTCAAATGAAATTCAAATTTCTATAGAGGGAATGGGAATTGCCAGTCAATTCAACTTGTTCCCGCCAGTTCTTTTCCTACCCTTCTCAAAGATCAGAATGTAAGGGGATAGATTGTATATGCATGTGTGAGGTAATGAATTACTCGGAAACAAAAATTGTATTGCAAAGACAGCAATTATAGTGGTTGGAGCACTCATTTAAATCCTAGTGCTTTGGATATTTTTAAAGTGAGGAGTCAGTTATTACAGAAAAAGTTAAAAATGAGACATTTAATATTGCAACAAAGGAAACCAACTAAGTTGGCGAAACAAACAAAAAAACAACTTTGGCTAGTAACAGATGAACAATGTGTCCATTGCCCAGGTCAACAGAAGGTAAACTGATGATGTATAGATAAATTGAGTTCCATTATGAATTTCTCCTGCTAAATATATTCATAATCTCTTTGTTCCATTTGCCTTCCAGTGTACTGCACTGTCATTAATAGCCTTTCTACATTTTGTGTTTGTATACAGGGTATCCCTAGTTACACTTGGGTAATGCTGGACCCAAGCCCAAGAAGATGGAGAACCCCTTGCAGAATAGCTTTGAGGAGAGTACCCCACTGAGTTATGGTGGAACCATTCAGGACTGAGATATGTTGCCTAAGCATTGCTAACATGCCAACATGGCTATGGTATTTGTAAATTTCATCTATATTTAAATAAAAATAATCCTGTGTATTTTTTTAGGTAAAAACAAAATACCTCATACCGTTTTGTTTTCTCAAATTTCTAGAAGAGGAAAATGTGTAGGAAAAAGCAGTAGGATTAGCTAAATGAAAAGCTCCATGACTAAGGTTTAATGAGCATTTGTCCACAATGTTTAAGATCTGTAGTATTATCACTTTAAAAATCCAAGTTATTATACTCTAACATTGTTAGTCTATAATGTACTTGAGCCTCTTTGCTTAGTTTGCCAGATCTTCTTATTTAAGTATTTTAGTCTACATCCTGTCAATGAAAATTTATAGGCTGGTAGCTAAATATTGAAAATGAATCCTAATTTTCCAACTGTATTGCATATGTATACCGATTTCCTTTTTAACAAGAAACACTTCAGTTTTCATGGTTTCTTTTACTGAGAAATTATCAAAATGCTTTGAAGTCCAAGCCTTTGCTTTTTTTCAGAAAAACAACTGTGATGAAAAATTACAATTTTTCTCATAATGGTGCTCCTAAAAGTACTTTTCCAAGGTGCTCCCAACTGATGCTAAATGTTGTGTTTCATGATAAAATATACGGATTGTTGCAATTTCATAAAATAATTAGGCCGAAAAATATCAACAGGATTCAAAATTGATTCACAAGAAAATGTCTACTCTTTCTATCTTCAAGTTACATAGGAAAGAAATATCTTAGCACTGGAATTCAATTTAGAAACAAAATGGAAAAGCAAAATAAAATTGAAAGCAGTCAATATACTTTTTTTTTCCTTCCAGTATGCATATTTCCCAAAAGTACCACTCGGGGAACTGTGTAATTTCAAAAGTGTTTTCCAGAGGGAGAGACAGACTTTTTTGTCTTCCAGGTTGGTGCAACTATTAGTTTTATGGTTTACCGAAAAGTGCAGGCACTCAAATTAGCAAATGGTTTTGGGATTCTCATCTGGACATTACCTCTTGAAATTTAATCTAATTTTCAACAAAGTGATGCCTTAAATGAGATATTTGTTGTATAAGAATGGCAAATGTAAGTAAAATAGCATCCAAGTGGTAGGTAGAGGGCAGAAATTGGAAAAATGGCCATCTTAGGGAGGACAGCTGTAGGTCTGACATAGTCTTAGAATCATGGGACATGCATCACTGGCCTCAACATTTACTCTATTCTCAACCACATTGATGGTCATTGGCCAGTAGTTAATCCAACATCTTTTTTTTTTTTTTTTTTTGGACATGGGGTGTGGCATACAGAAGTTTCCAGGCCACTGACTGAACTGTGCCACAGTGGCAACCCGAGCCACCACAGCGACAACATCGAAATCCAACATTTTGAAGTTTAACAGGATGATAATGTATATAATGTTTTAATTATACTGGTGAGGCTGTTTCTTCTTCCGTGATCTATTTTCTTTTAAAAAATGCCTACAAGGAAGAAGAAAGAGAAATAGAGAGGGATTCCCAGAGAAAATTGACTTTTGTAAGAGACAGAGTACGTTATAGGATAATTGCTTCCTAGATATTTTTACTTGGTCATATTCATGGCAGTTTTTGTTAGTTGAGTGCTTTTTCTTTTTTTTTTTTTTTTGCCTTTTGTCATTTTAGGGCCGCCCCCGCGGGATGTGGAGGTTCCCAGGCTAGGGGTCTAATTGGAGCTGTAGCCACTGGCCTTCGCCACAGCCACAGAAACGCAGGATCCAAGCCGTGTCTGCAGCCTACACCACAGCTCATGGCAATGCCAGATCCTTAACACCCTGAGCAAGGCCAGGGATTGAACCCGCAACCTCAAGGTTCCTAATCGGATTCGTTAACCACTGCGCCACAACGGGAACTCCCAAGTTGAGTGCTTTTTCAACAGTAATTGTATGTTATAATAACAAAAATATAAATTCTAGAAAATTTAGAAAGAAGAAAGTGTAGAGATGAAAATTAATCATATAATATCTCTATAAAATCATCAGTATATAAACAGTATTTTATAGATTATAATAAAACTAAATCTAGAAGACTTTATGTGAAGCATTTTGCTTAACAGCGTAAAATCTGTATCAGTTTTTCCTAGAAATGTGTTTAGGCTGGTACTGTTTTTATTTCCAAGAGATAAAAATATTAACATTTTTGAATAAAACTTCACAGATTCTTTTCTCAGTGCATGTCAATTTACACACACATATAATCACAATAAAATTTTATTTTATCCCAGTTGGCATCATACTTTCTATAATGTTTTGTAACTTTTCAAAACAAATTATTTGTAAATATTTTCTCATGTTATTAACTTTTTACAGCACAATTTCTAGTGTTTGGCATTCTCTTGAATGTCATGATTTTTTAAAACTAACCCCCATTATTTGACTCTCCCTTTCGTCCTCTGATGGAGAAAACCATAAAGTATATAATTACATATGGATATATAAACATTTATGTACATTTAAATATTAAACTTTCTACCAGGAGAGTTTATGACTAGGAATGCTTTAAACTACATGGGATATTACTTTGAAAAATTTGAAAAAAGATTATGTAGTATATGAGTCATTCTTTCAGAAATTTTGCTTTGATTAATGAATGATTTTCACATTTTTTTAGACTATTGGACCATATTTTTAAAAGTTGACTCAATTTTAGAAAATATTTTTAATGGAATTATTTTATCTAGATGTTATTAATTTCAGTTATTTAGTAAATCACCACATTTTTTAAAAACTGTCTTTTCCAACTTCTTATTTCCAATGTTGTGAGATTTAGCAATACTCTTCTTCGTTAAGTTTGGCAAAGTGACCTTTGCTACATTGGCAACTAAAAAAAAACCCACAATTTTTAAATTCCTTTAACAATTTTGTTGTTTCCCTGATTTCTGGTGGCTCTAGACAAATGGAAACAAAACGGTTATTGACAGTCAGCGACTAGTGGGGAATGTTACCTCTTTGTAGTAATGGAGGTCAACAATTAGTAGCTGTGTGACCAATGGTAGTTATCATGAAGCTGATAATTCTGACCAGAATTACCATCTAGGTCCTTCATTGAGACAAACTGTATGGCTGCACCTGGACAGTTCAGCTCATTCACCCCACCTGTAAGGGGATTAGAATGAACACTCATTGCAGAATGAATATTCTTAAGGGCAAAGATTAGGCTATAGTTCTGTTGCTATACATTTTATGCAGAATTTTAATAACAATTTCTAAATAGGAAATTCAAAGAGGCCTTAGCTAATTGTCAATTTAACTTAGCTAGTTAGGTAATTAACTTATTCATCAAATGTTTTTTGAATGTTTTCTATGTACCACATAGTGAGGCATATGTCAGGAACACTAAAATGCAGAAAATATAACCTTAGCTTTCAAGAAGCTTAAGGTCTAATGGAGAAGACAGGCATAGGTATTTACAGTGCAGTATAAGAGTTTACAATTAGAATATATACAAAAGCATTGAAAATATTCTGCTTCTTAAAGAAGTCATAGAGGAGTTTATAGAAGAGTGAATTTATGTGAGGAAACATTCACAAGGTATAAGCTTGAATGTGGCACTTAAAGAAGAGGCAAAGTTACAAAGACTCCAAAATCTGGGTGTGCTGCATGTACTGTGAAATATAGTAGAATTTATACTTGTAATGACATACGAGGGACCAGATTCCAACATTTAGGCTTCATCACATGGATAAAGGCAAGATAGAAGAGACTTGATCATTACCAGTAGCTTCAGATTCTTATCCAGAATGATGAATCCATAGTCACGAACTCTGTCTGCCTTGTTCATTGACACATCAGAATAGAAAGAGTATTTGGCATATATTGAGCCTGTAATATATAAGAGTTGATTGCATGAATGAAGTTCAGTTAAGGACCATTATCTAAAGACAACTGTCACAATATAAGTGAGTTATTTGCAAGGTCTGATGATACATTTCAATGCTGAAAATAGATATACTGGGAGGAACCAATGTCCTTTGGTTTTAGAATAATTCCCATAAATTTAATTATATTCACAATCCACATCATATCATAATAAATTATTCTTTTCCCAAGTGGATCAATAAAAGGCTCTGAAGAATTCATTACACTACACATTACCACGGCCTTATGAAGAGCTTCTAAGGTATTGACTAATGCTTCAATATTTCTGAGTTAGTAAGTTACAAAAAATGCTCCCACAGCACAGATAAACAGGAATGTGATAATGGAGATTTTAGGAGTCAAAGTTAACAACAAATATATGTATGGGGTTGCTAATTCTTTTGGTTCTGGAATCCCAAGAAGAAAAGCGGTGTGACCGTCTTTATCTTGTCTATTTCTCTGCTTGTATGAGAAAGATAAAAAAGGATAATTAAACAAATTTATATCAGATTTATTTAGGTAATCGAACTTTTAGTATATGTATATGGACCAACCCTCTTAATTGGTGGCACAGTAACATAATAGGGTACTTCAGAAAGCAGGTTTATAATGGGACTGAAAAAATGTCTAAAATTTCAACTTGATGTATAAATGGGGGGAACCATAGTTTTGGGTTGTAAATATGTTTTTTGTAACCAAATTCTTTGAAAAATAATGCTTAGTAAATGCTGAATATAATCACATTTATTTAAATATTGCATTACAGAGAGACCATCATGCCTCGATGCATCTTGTACAAGTGAAAATATATTGTGTCTCAGCATATTTTTACATGTTTTCATGAAACAGCGACTAAGAGAAGGTGACATGGGGGTGGCATGAAAGAAGTAGTGTGCCTAAAATGGAGACCAGCTTGTTTATTTTAATTAGGTGATGGGGAGAATTATTTTATTTTAAATTTAACAAGGAGTTGGGAGGTTATTTTGAAATGTATCCTTACCCTGCTCCCCAGATCATTAGTCTTCATTCTCCTTTACAAAACCACACAGATTTATAGCTCATAAATTATATTTTCTCTCAGATTTATTATAACATGCTTTTTATATCCTAAACAGAAACGTAAAATGATATGTTTTAAATAGAATAAAAATTTGTCTTTAGGCTAACTTGCAGGTTAGTAATTTAGGAGACTGTAAAAAAAAAATGCATAGCTGTGGTTTATATGAGCAAACCAATCTGCTTCCTGAGTAGATACGCAACTGTTCAAACTGAAACTCAGTGTATTAAATAGTGTTTGGAAAAGGCCCCCCGGTTATTTGGAAACCATGTTTAAATTCAAACTTATTATTTGAGACCAAGAGAAAGGGATCACCATAAACTCGTCTCATCTGTCAAGTAGACAATACACAAGAGGATTTTGGTGGTGTAAGAGTGAGGATTTGGGAACTGGCTGCCAAAGGTGATAAGAACTAAAGCAGATTTGGAGACATTTAAATATGGCTTAATTTAACATTTCAAGTTATTAGTGAAGTGCGAGCATTAGTGATACTGCTGTAAAAATAGAGAACGAAGGTTCGGAATACTTTGTGTGCTTTGCCGTAGGTCATTTCTGAGAGAAAAATCATACCACATCATTGTGTGTAGTACTACAAGTTTGCAAATGTCACTATCAGTACAAATAGGATTTGGCCAATGTTTTGACTTTTAAAAATCCCAATTAAGAAAACTAATTAAATAGCAGTACAGTATCTCAAGCACATCAGCAGTAACTGGAGTCATTGCTGTGTGAGAATATATATGGTATCTAAAAGTAATATTAAACCTGAGGTGAGAAATTTGAATAAAAAAATCTAGCAAATGCTGATTAAGTTTATAATTAGTTACAAGTATAAGATGTAATGTCGTATTTTTTCATATAAATGTGTGCTACATTTACACAAATCCACAAAGGCATCAAAATGTTGTATTCAGTCTGAGTTACTTAAATCACAGAATCTTAGAGCTAGAAATTGCCACCAGGGATTAGTTAAGCTAGTATCCTCGCTGTCTTAAGGGACAGATAGTTGCCAATTCTTTGTAACTCTCCTGGGATGAACACTTAAGCAATTATTCCATTCATTGTTTTATCATTCTTATGGCTACATTAACTCATTATTTCTGAATCACACTAATCCTAAATTTGTTATCCAGTTTAAGAAGTGAATAGATGCATTTTCAATAATGAGTGTCTCTACGGAAGCGTTTCAAACACAGGGTGAATAAATACCACTCAAATGAAGAGAGTGAAACCGGAAAAAAAAAATCCTTCACTCTGGAACTTTAGATCAAGTAGATCTCATAATTTATAGACATTAGATTTAGACATGTTAAGAAAAATTTCATGTATGGCAAAAAGAAATAGAAAAATAATGTAGCCTAATAATAAGGGTAGCTAACCTTTTTAAAAACAGTATTCCATATACTATTTTAAGTTCCTTGGATAAGCTACCTCATTTCACCCTTAGAAAGCCCTAGGACAAAGATATGTTATTACACTTTATATTGGAAAAGATGTCATGAAACAGAGCCTTAAATTCTCAGATCTAGTAATCATTAGGGCCAAATTTTGAATCCAGCCTCTGAGCTCAGAGTTCCTACTTTGACCACCCTAATCTACAACCTCTAGTAAACCAACCTCAAATGGCTTGGGGAGGAATCAATTAGGTATTCCAAGTAAGTGCACAGGGAAAAAAAATCTATTATATAATAAATGTTCCATAATAATTATAAGATTGTGATAATGTGATGTTTAGAGTGTGTGATCCACTATGAATTCTGTTTTTGGATAGTGTGACTTAAAAACCTAGAGATCTGAAAAGTACATATTTGGTAGCATTTAACAATAACTTTTTTTTCTATTTTTTTAGGGCCACACCTGCCACATATGGAAGTTACCAGGTTACGGGTTGAATCAGAGCTACAGCCGCTGGCCTAGAACACAGCCACAGTAACACTGGATTGGAGCTGCGTCTGCGACCTACACAACAGCTCACAGCAGCACCAGATCCTTAACCTACTGAGTGAAGCCAGGGATCAAACCTACATCCTCATGGATACTAGTTGGACTCATTACTGCTGAAACATGATGGAAACTCCCTCCAATAATAACTTTTGATTTAAGGTTTTTTTTTTTAATCTCTATGTAAAACTCTCTATTTGTTAATGAGTCAACCACATATATGGAACACATACATTATGTGTAAAGTATGCTCAGAGAAAAGGCTTTGCCTTAGAGAAGCTTATATCTGACTTGATAAGTACTTACTTGCATCAAAGATTGAGTTCTTTAAAATCAGCATAAAACAATTACAAAATAATTTAGTGCCAACTTCACATATGTAGTAATAATTCACATTTGTATTGCTTGCCTGGGAGCACATATATAGAATTCAGATTTGCATGATGCTTTTAAGACTCCAAAATACTCTCAAATTCATAATCTCATTTAATCCCCAACCATCTTTAGCTCCTTTAATCTCTGTTGAGCTGCATGCCATATTTTCAACTGCTCCAAGACATCTTTACTTGTAAATTCCATATTCTACTTATCCTCAACCTTTCCAAAATCAGACAATTTATTTTCCTGTTCAAACTCAGCACTTTTCCCCTTAATTTTCTGTCTCTGCATAATGATGAGTAATAATTGCATAATGCTTTTCTATTGCCTTATAAAATTCACATATTTATCCTGTTTTGGGGAAGATAGGGAAGATTTAGTTTACTTCTGTCTTCTCACAACTAGTACAGTGCCTGTCTCCTAGAGAATGATCCATAAATATTTGTGGAAATAAGTACATCCCAATTTTATAGAAGAGACTGAGGCTGAAGGAAATTGACTAATGCACTGAAACAGTGATTTGAAAATGTAGACAAAGTAAAAAGAATATCAGTTTTATCCTGAAAATGTATCTAAAAACACACACACTGACATCTAACATGTTCTCCATTGCTGCCCCACCTCCTCTGTTCTGCCAAGATATTCATGAAGATTACAGTGCCAGCCCTGCTTAGGTTCCTTTTAGTAATCCCTACCACAATGATGTTTTCACAACTTTAGAGAATTTAAAACTCACTTTTAAATAGGTTGAGATACCTGTTCTAAATGGAAATGGAAATATTGTCTTCATGTACTTACACACATATTTACTTTAAAACGCCATATAGGGTGGTAGATTAGAAGTACTACAGAAGATACACTTCAGTAAATATTGAGAACAATGAGATTTACTTTGGCATTGACCCTGCAAACCTTTATAGAGAAATGCAAATTCCTGTTTTGCTTAAGGCAAAGAAGGGGAATTTTTCCTGAAACTGTTTGTTGAGCTTTACTCCCAAATGGGAATGTGAATTTCAGTTAAGTGTTTCTGTAACTGGGTTTAATTCCTTACTAGAGGTTGGTTTTGGGGTATTTTTTTTTTTTAACTTTACTTTAAGCAGGATATCTATTAATCCTTTCCCTAATGGGACAGATTTTATCCTGCTCTGGGATGTTTACAAAACAGAAGTTCTGGTATAAAACTTTCCTTACCTTTGTTCACACTTTGGTGGAAAAAGATAAATTTCTAGGTAATAATGTTTTCATAGCCTAAAGCAAATCTTTGTGTACGTGTGTATGTTCTATTTTTTTCAATGTTAAAGTTTTTGGAAGAGCCCACTCACTGCCCAGAAAACTCACAAAATCTTGTTTTGGCTTCAAGCCCGTAATCTGAAATTAAGCCATTCTGAGCTGTTGTATCAGATGATGTGCACCAACCTTTGGGATTCCCAAAAGTTAGCTTGAATCCCATCCTGTGAGCATGGGAACAGTATGCCCTCCCTAATATCTCCGGGGATTCTCATGAGGGGACTGTCTCATATTTTCCCAGATCTCTTCTGGCTTTGACTTCCTCTTATCTGATGAAATATTGCAATTACAGATCAACCAGTCATAGGAAATATTCTATGCCATTTTCTCATTCCTTGCCTTAAACAGTGAATGCAACCACTTAATTTATTCTCAAAGTATTATTTACGTGAGAAATGCACGTACCTCACAAAAAAAGGCTTGAGGTGATAGAATTTACAGCATAGCCCTGTATAGCATAAAAGTAAATACTGAAGTTTAGATATTCCTTTTTACAAATCTATTCAGTCTTGTTACCATTTGGCATCTCAGTCTCACTGCCTTTCTATTTCTCAATGTGTGTTGGTTAATTTTCCATGTCAGCTTGGCTAGGTTCTGGTGCTCAGTTGTTTGCTCAAATGCTAGTCTAGTCCAGATGTAGCTGTAAAGGCATTGTGTAAATGTGATTCATACTTAGAATCAGTTATTTTTAAGTAAATGAGAATACTCATGAAAATGTGGGTGGGCCACATTCAAACACATAAAAGCTTTAAGGAGCAAAACCAGATTTTCTGGAGAAGAGATTCTGCTTCAGGACAATAATGTAGCTATCTTGTCTCGGTTTCTAGCCTGCTATCTTGCCCTATGGATTTTAGAATCAAAACTGCAACTTCAACTCTTTCCAGATTTTTCCAAGCCTATAGATTTTAGACTTGCCAGCTCTACAGTCACAGGACCTGATTCCTTAAAGTGTTTTTCTTTATATACATATGTATGTTCTATTTTTTCCTCATTCTTAGTTGAACTCTAACCAATATTTCCTTCTTTCTATAACTAATACCCCATAACTCATTTTCCTTACATTTCAAAGCAGTATAAAATGATGTTCTAATTCCTACTTTGCTCTTTGTCTGCTCTTGCATATCAAAAAGCTCATTATTGTTTTCTCTTTGCCAGTGAACCATTAACTGGTTTATGTGTAGTTTAGTAGTCACCAAGTAGTTTAGTGACCTAGGATAACTGGTAGAGGCTTTGATATTTCATATTTCTCTTCTTTGTGTCTTCCAGTCTCTATATAGGGAGCAATATGGAGCTTGTTCATCTATTTCTTGAATTATGCCATGTCCCTCAAAAGGTAAATGTATCAACAGTCAAATTTGAATTTAAATAATAATCATTTTAATTCTTAATACTTAATTTTAATTATTAATATTTTTCCTCTACTGCATAGCTGAATAGTTTTCTATAAAAATATTTATAAAGCATCTAAGTCCAGTATCTTCCCCTGCCCTAGTTCTAATTCCCGATTTCTCACTTTTTCAAAAAGATTTGTCATTACTTAGAAAAGTTGATTGATATGTAGTGAAAAGAGCATAGTTTTGGACTCAGGTAGATAGAACTCAAATTCTAACTCTCTCCTTTGAAATCTTGATAATGTTACTTAACATCTATCTATATTTTTTTTCTACATATACCAAATGAAGACAGTAATGCTGGTTTTATAGAACTTTTAAGAGCATTAAGTAAAATAACATGTCAAATACCTTGCCCATTTTCTAACACTACGTAGATAATTAACATTTTAATTTTTTGTTCTCTTAAGAAAAGATTATAATATGTGAAAATAGTTATAGAAAGAAAGAGATTTTTCTTTCCTGGATATAATTTTTTAGTTACTATGAAAATTTTATACATATACAAGATGAACAGAATAGTGAAATAAAACTGTGTACCCATCTCACAGCTTCAGCGATTACCAATGTTCTGCCATTACTGTTTCATCTCTACCTTCTTCCACTTACTCTTCACCAACCATAAGTGGGACAATGATGATGAGGATGGCGATAGTGATGATTTAGGTAAAATTTACATCAATTTAAAAGCGAAAGTATTAGGCTTACAGGTTTGGCACATGGAAAAATCCACATAATCCACAACCCTGCTTTCATGTAGAATGTTTTCCAAAGTTCTTTCCTGTTCCTTACCAACCAATCTCTATTCTTTACCCCCCACACCTAGCCTGGTAACCACTGTTCTTTCTCACTCTTTTTCAAACCTTAGACCATTCTTTCCCATTCCACAATTTCATATGTGAATATTCATGTACGACTTACTTTTAGACATATGTTATTATTTTTATTACCTAAATATCTAAGAGTAGAATTTCTGGATCCAAGGACAAGTGAATATTTAACACTATAAAAATTTAATAATACATTTTACGAAATGATCACGACATTTTCCATTCCTAGTAGCAGTGCCTGAAAGTTATGGTGCTCTGTAATCTTGCAAATATTGTATATTTTCAAAAATTTCATTTAAAACATTCTTGTGTTTTGTGGTATCTCATTTAGTATTATGTAGTTTCCTGATGACTTATAATATTGAGGATTTTTTTTAATGTGTTTCTTGACTATTCATATATCTTCCTTATAGAGTGTTTTTTTCAGATGTTTTGCCTGTTTTTAAGAAAAATGTGTTATTATTGATCTTTTATAATTGGATATAGGGATTCTTTATATATTCTCAAAGTTCTTTGTTGGATATATGTATTATGAATATTTTCTTCCTATCACTTGCCTATTTATTTTCATAATGATTTCTTTGAGCAGACTGTTTTAATTTTTATGGGATCGTTTTTATTGTATTAAGAACATCAACATGCAATCTAATCTCTTTAAAAATCTTCAGCATACAATATAGTATTATTAACTGTATAAACTATGTTGTACAGTAGATATCTAGAATATCTTCATCTTGCATAAATAAAAGTCTATACGCATTGTATAGTAACTCCCCATTTCTTCTTTTCCCCAGCACCTGTTAAGCAGCATTCTATTCTGATTCTATGATTTTTAACTATTTTAGATATGGCTTATAAGTGAAATCAGGCAGCATTTGTCCTTTTGTGACTGATTTATTCCACTTAGCATAATATCCTCATTGTTCATCCATGTTGTCCTGTGTTACAGGATTTCCATTTTTAAGGTTGAGTAGTGTTCCACTATGTGTATATGTACTATATTTACTTTATCCACTCATACTACAATGGATATTTAGGTTTTTTCCATAACTTGGCTATTGTGACTAGTGCTTCAGCGAACAAACTAGTGTTTCTGTGATGGGAGTGCTAACATGTCTTTCAGATTATGATTTTAATCTTTGGATAAAACTGGGATTGCTGGATCACATGGTAGTTATATTTTTAATTTTTTGAGGAACTTCCATAATGGCTGCACTATTTTGCATTTCCTCCAACAGTACACAAATATTCTGATTTCACTATGTACCCACCAGTACTTACTGTCTTTTGTTTGTTTGGAGGTGGTAGCTATCCTAACAGCTTTTGTTTGTTTTGAGGTGGTAGCTATCCTAACAGCTCTGATATGAAATGTTTGTTTTTTCCATTTCCTTCATGACTAGTGAGTTTTAAAACTCATTTTCATATACCTGCTGACCATTTCTATGTCTTCTTTGAAGAAATGTCTATTCAAGTCCTTTGCCCAATTTTTAACTGCTTTTTTATTGTTATTTTTTTTGTTACTGAGTTGTAGGTATTTCTTCAATATTTTGGAAATTAAACCCTTATGAAACATGATTTACAAATATTTTCTCTCATTCTTTAGGTTTCCTTTTCATTCTGTTTTGATTGTTTTGCTGATGTTGTGCTGAAGCTTTTTTTTTTTTTTCTCTTTTTGCCTTTTCTAGGGGCACACCCACGGCATATGGAGGTTCCCAGGCTAGGGGTCCAATCGGAGCTGTAGCCTCCGGCCTACGCCACACAGCAGCAATGAGGAATCCGAGCCGCGTCTGCGACCTACACTACAGCTCACGTCAACGCGGATCCTTAACCCACTGATCAAGGCCAGGGATCGAACCTGCAACCTCATGGTTCCTAGTCGGATTCGTTAACCACCGAGCCACGACGGGAACTCCCTTTTTAGTTGTTGTAATCTCATTTGTTCATTTCTGCTTTTGTTGCCTGTGCTTATAGTGTTATATCCATGAGATCATTACCAAAACCAATATTAAAGATTTCCCTGTATGTTTTTGCTAGTAATAGCATGTTTGTTTGGCAGATATTTTTTCTTTTGGCATTTAGAATATATCATTTCCACTTCCTTTTGCCCTGTAAGATTTCTTTTGAAAAGTCTGCTGATAGTTTTATGAGGGACCCTTTGTTTGTGACAAATTACTTTTTCCTTGCTACTTTAAATTTATTTGTCTTTGGTTTTTGAAAATGTGATTGTAGTGAATTCTGTGAGGATTCATCTTATTTGTGATCCTTGGAGTTTCCCATGTACAATGGCTATTTTCTTCCCTTGATTTGGGGAATGTGCAACTATTATTTTTTGAATAAATCTTCTGGCCTTTTATCTTTCTTGTACTCCCATAATATGTATATTATACTTTTTGATAGTGTTTCATAGTTCCTTAAACCTTCTTTTTGTTTTTACTTTTAATTTTTTTTCTCATTGCCTCTCTGATTGGATAATTTCAAATGAGCTGTTTCCAAGTTTGCTGATTTTTTTCTTTTCCTTGATCTATTTTTGAACCCGTGCTCTTGAACCCCTCTTTTGAGTTCTTAATTTATTCTTAACTCCACAATTTCTGTTTTATTAGTTTTAAAATTTTTCTCTATGTTGACATTCTCACTGTATTTATGCATTGTTCTAAGCTCATTAAGCATTTTAATGGTGATTATTTGAATTCTCTATCAGATAATTCATATACATTTGACCCTCAAGAAATGCAGGAGTTCAGGGCATAGACTTCTCATACGTCAGCCCTCAGTATACGCAGTTCCTCTGTATTCAAGTTTCCTTTGCATCCTTGATTCAGCTTTTGTGGATTAAACCGACTGCGGTATTTACTACTGAAAAAATCCACATATGTGTGGACCCAGGCATTTCAAATCTCTATTGTCCAAGAGTCAAATGCACTCGTTTCATTAAAGGTCACTTTCTAGGGTTTTGTCTTGTTCCTTTGTTTGTATCATACTTTAATTTCTTAATTTTCCTTGACTCTTTGTGTTGATAGCTATACATTAGAAAAAAACAAAAATAAACAACAAAAAAGAAACCTGCCACCTCTCCCAAACTTCATGGATTGATGAGGGTCATCTCCTGTATAAGGACAGGAGCCAGGGATTCTTTGGGTCTCTCAGACCTTTATGCTGGTCCAAACTGTTGTGTTTGCTCAAAGTGGCCCTCAGGTATTTTGGCTATGCTAGGTTCTGTCACCACTTTGTGACAAGTAAGACAGAAACTATTTGCTTAAGAAACACCGAGAGAAGTTGGGAAGTTTGGATGCATAGTTAAACTCTTTCCCTCTGAAGGGAGAAGCCAGATGCAGTCCCCCACCCTCCCCACTTCATTCATTTGTTCTATGACGGGCCTAGAAGAGCGTTTGTGGCAAGTCCCTTTGTGCTAACTCAAATTATCGTATTTTCAGTGGCCCTCTGGCTTCTAGAATATGTTAAGTTCTGTTAGTGCTTTGAGACAAATCCAGTCAGTCCCTCAGGTAGCTCTCAAATAAGTTGAAACTTTTGATATGCAGGGTCTAACTCTTTTCCTCCCCAGAGAGAAGCCAGGAGGTGAATATTTCCTCCCAGTTGTATAATGCTTTATATCGTAGATGGAGATTATGATAAAAGTGTGTCTCAAATTTACCAACCAATTTTGAATTGGCTGGTTTTACACTTGTTCAGTTTGCAGAAACTTCTCAACTTGTTTCTCATTTTCTCAAGGAGGGATTTTATCTGTGTATTGTTGTAAATCATTGTGTCCATGGAGAGAAAGAGAGAATAGGTATAACCATTTCACCACTTTGCTGACTGACATCATCCAATCCAACCATTTTTCTTTATGATTGTTGCCTGTTTCATCCTAAGAAATCTTTGTCTACAATCAGGATGTGAAAAAATTATTATGTACTTTTATATAAACATTTTAGTTTTAGATTTTATATTTAGATTTATGATACATTTCACAAAAAATTTTGACTGTTTTATGAAATAGGTAATAGATGTTAATCTTTTCCTCTATAGATATACAGTGTTAGCAACTTAATTTGCTGAAAATGATTCTTCTCTTAATGACCATTTATATGTCAGATAAGTTGGGTTTTTGTTTTTGTTTTTGTTTTTGTTTTTGTTTTTGTTTTGTAGCTTAGCCATGGCACGCAGAATTTATGGGGCTAGAGACCGAACCTACACCATAGCAGCAGCTGGATACTTAATCTTCTATGCCACAAAAGAAGTCTAGAATAGTTTTGATTATTTATTATCCCATTGATTTGTCTATCCTATCTCACACTTCCTTAATTATTATAATTTCAAGCATGTCATTAAATCAGTGTATTTGTTTTCTATTACTGCATAACAAATGACCACATACACAGAGATTTTAAACCATAGTTATGATTATCTCACAGTTCTATAGGTTGGAACTACAGATACCACATGGCTAAGTTCTTTACTCAGGTTTACACAGGTGGAAATCAGTGTGTTCTATGGCTGAATTCTCATCTAGAGTTTGTGAGCATCTTCCACGTTATTTTAGTTTGTTGGCAGAATTCAGTTGCTTGCGGTTGTAGGCCTGAGGATCCATCTTCTGGCTGTTAGGGGCCAATCTCAGTTTTCAGAGTCCACCCACTTTCCTTGCCATATGGCCCCTTCATTCTCAAAGCCAGCAATGAAAATTCCCCTTGAGTTGAGTTCCTTTTATACTTCAAATATTCGATGTCCTCTGTGCCTGATGTCTAGGCTTAGATTTATAGGGCATGTATCTTTAGATCAGGACTACCCAGAAAAATCTCTGTTTCTTTAAGTCAACTTATTATGTAACATATGCCATCGCTATGGTAAAATCCATCATAGTTAAAATCCCAAAGTGTGTATCACAAGGTGTGCCTCAAGAGGTCTTGAGGGCCATCTTAGACTTCTGCGTAACTCAGGTATTGAAAGTCCTTCATGACGCAGTTTACTCTTTGCTTTAAGGATTATTTTGGCTATTCTAAGACCTTTGCATTTTTATAAATATTTTAGAAGCAACTTGCTAGTTTCTATTAAAAAAAATTGATAAGCTTATGTTGTTGAATTCAATCTATAGATCAGTTTGGGGAGAATTAATATCTTAACAATGTTTAGTCTTCCAGCCTATGAACTTGGCTTACCAATTCCTCAGCAATGTTTTTCTTAGTTTTCCATGTAGAAGTTTTAGATTACTTTTATTAATTTTATTCCTAAGTATTTTCTTTTTGATACTACTATAAATTTTTATCTTTCATTTGCTGCTATTGTATAAAATAGATTTCTGCATATTAGCATTGTTTGGAGAGCTTGCTAATTTTGATTCTTTAGGAGTTTGCATATCTACAACTATGCTGTGTGTGTACAGGGGCAACTGCCATTTTTCTTTCAGATTTTAATGTCCTATTTATTCACTTTTGGCTTTATTGAATTGGCTAGGATATCTACTCATATAGAATGGAAGTGATGGAAGTAAACATCCCTGCCTTATTCTAGATCTTAGAAGGAAATTTTTAAATCCTTACCACTAAGTACAATGTTAAATATAGGCTGATTATACATGTTCTATCCTTGACTGGGGAAATTCCCCTTCATAACTTCTTTAATAAAAAAAATTAATTACTGGTATCAAATTATGTCAAAATTTACTATATTAAGATTGTCATGTGTTGTTTTCTTTATTTTGTGAATGTGGTATATTACATTTGTTGGCATTTTTGAACATTAAGCTGGTCTTTCACTCTGAGGATAAACTGCAGATAGTTCAAATGCAGTATGCTTTCTGTGTATTGCTAAATTCAGTTTGCTATCATTTTGTTAAGGGTTTTTACATCCACGTCCATGAAGGATATTGGTCTATAATTTCTTTCTTTCTTTCCCTTTTTTTTCCTTTTGTTATATCTGTCAAGTTTTGGTATCAGGGCTTCATAAAATAGAATTATCATGAATTTCTTTTCTATATTTTCTGGAAATTTTTCCTGAAATGTTTAATAGAATTCACTTGTAAACCCAACTGGTCCTGGTATTTTTTGAGAGAACTGGATAGGTGTTTTTTAAACAACATATTTAGTTTCATTAATCAAAGATTTGTGCCATTTTATATGCAGAGGTTGGGGCCTACCCCTTCTGCTGATCCTTTCTTTCACAGGTATACTCCTAACTTTCTGGCTGCTCTGCCATTTCAACTTCTCACGCCATGTGACACTCTAAGTCATTAAGGCTGTATGCAGCCTTCTGCTCTTAGAGCCAAGTGAAGATTGAGTTTAACCCCAGACAAAAGGCTGAATATTCTCACATATTAAAAGTTTCTGATTGTCTTCCAATAGTAGAATCCTCTCCAGGTTTTAAATGTTTTTCATCAGTTTGCAGTGTCATGTAATAGGCATGTCTATTTTGTTCAGATTTTATAAATCATTATAAGGGTTAGTCTGAGTAATCTTTTTAAAATATAATTTGAAGCAGGAAGCTAAATTAAGTGCTTTTTAAAGTTGCTTTGCAAAATGACCTCAAAAAGCAAATATTGCATTGCCATTTTTTACACATAAAACTAGGAATATTATAGTAGGTTATTTTAACGTTACAATACTGGGTACTTCAAAGAGTACAGTGTTATGCTGGAATAAACTTGGATTTAGGACATGAGGCTGGAAAGAAAGGGTGACTTTCTTAGAACACTGCTCTCATGTGACTCAAATGCAACTACCTGCAGTCCCTTAGTGCCTATGCTTTCTTGAATAAGTGGCTGAGCCTGCAAAAACATGCTTTAATTTCATTCAGATAGTAGATTGGGGGAAGGGGGTTAAAAAGATTCATAAAATCTGTTATGAAAGAGATTATGTTATGTGGATCCGGAATGTATTCCCTGTATCTGGGATAAATGCTCCCAGGATCTGGATGAAAATCTTATTGCCAAGAAACTGGGACTGCCACTTGAGAGAGGTCAGGAAAACTCATTCAGCCAACAACTGTGTATCACATGTATGATAGCTAGAATATGGTAGGGTCTGGAAATGAAGAAACAGATTAGACATACTTTCAAAATATGTACAGTTTAGTGAAGAAAGACAGGCATATCAATAGCATTTATTATGCTATATAGAAATCATCTCTCTTGAAATAGCTGGATGCTATTTGAGAATAGAAGATGGATACCTAACCTAGCATGTGTGGTTAATAAGGTATTTAAGATAGTATCTGAGTAGTGCCTTTGACAAAAGTATGAGATACTATGAGTGATAAAATAGAAAAAGAAATATTTTAGATTGTGGAAGGATCCTATGGGCAGGTTTGGTAGTGTGAATCCTCTGGAAAACTGAAAGACTTTCTGGATAGTAGATGATAAAGCAGGAAGGGGGGTAGTGATGAGAGATAAGAAAGTGGAGACCTTAGAGGGTCTTTCGTGCCATACTAAGGAGTTTGAATTTTCTTAAGGACACTGGGGGTTTATCAAAGTGACTTGATCAGATTTGACTTTTATAAAGATCATTCTGCTTGCTGAGTAAGGCATAGATTAGGAGATTGGTTTATAGGTGTTTTTGGTAACTCAGGCAAGAAATGATGGGGTCTGGTCTGACTAAGTTGTGGTGGGACTTGACAGGAGATGGGTTTTTGAGATATTGCATATAAATCACAGACAAGTGGAAAATTAAGGGGAGAGAGGGGAGATACAAAGCTTTTAAATAAGGCCATAGGATAATTGAAATTAACTGTATTGCCCTACCTAAGCTTTAAATTTATCTTTGACATGAAAAATTTGGTATCTTCATTTTTCATCATCCACAACTGCCATACTCTGACCATATCTAATAACTTATTTGTGTTTTTATTGTCTAAATAGGTGGATATGAAAATTATACACACACATATATCCATATACTTTTGTGTGTGTGTAGACACATGCATATATATAATATGCATGCTATTGTGGTAGTGTGGTACATTTAGAGATGAGAATTACAAACTAGAATCTGGTTCCAGTATAAAGTACAATTATAACAGCAAATAATTTTGAGAAATACAAAGCCAATGCAAAATTTGAGAAATTAGAAACCAACCAAACATACCCAATGAAGAAATAGTAGATATTATTTTGCTGTTCCTTGTGGAGAAGACTCAATGGAATAAGTAAGGAAATGAAAATATTGAGAGGCAGATTCTAGTCCTAGCCTTGCTAAAGCCCATCTGTATAATGTTAGGCAGGTGACATTAATTTATTGAACACAGTTCTTATATCTCTAAAGTAATGACATTAATCTTGATGTTTTTTTAAGACTAACTCCTACTTTGAAAGTTTCTCTGAGTTTCCTGAATAAATGGATTTATTGGTTCCACCACCACCCTAAAATACCAGAAGGGCAAAAATTTTTCTGGCATTATCAGGTACAAAAATCAACATTCCATGTCATCATATCAAAAATATTATATATACTTACATACAAAATGAATGTAATTTAGATAAAGGACAAGGATTTTCATAGCTGAACCTGAATTATAGAACAACATTTTAGTACACATTGCTCTGTCTGTCCATTCTTTTTTTTAATGATTTTTATTTTTTCCATTATAGTTGGTTTACAATGTCTGTCCATTCTTTAGCATTCTCTTAGAACTGTTTTACAAGGTAACTTGAAGCACTCAATTTTAAGTATAAAAATTCTTAAATTCTTGACTTTAAACAATAACAGACATAAACACGAGGCCTTTATAAATTAGGAACATATGTCAAATAACAACTAAACATAGATCAAATATATATACTCATTAAATGGTATGACTAGTAATACTGTATATGACCCCTTGTACAATTTTAAGAGGGGAAAATCAATAATATATAATCAAATATAGAGTACTATATTTATATAATTTTATTAGTTTTCAAATTTTGAAATCTTAGTCCTCTGTTCACATACATAGGCAATGGATGAAATTAGATGCAAACATGTGTGCTGTATGTACAACATACTGAAATTATTCTACATAATTCACATTAAAACAGGAAAACAATAATTACATATGGAAAAACTAAAAAAAAAGTGAAAAAAATTGGATGGGAATGGCATTTCAATTAAGAAAGCAGGAATTTGAGACCCATCTCTTACTATTTTAGATAACCTCAGAGAAATCATTTCATCTTTCTGGGCTTTATTCCCATCTATAAAATGATGATAACATATCCATCTTTAAAATTTCTTGTGGAGATTTAATTATAAAATTTATAGAAAATGTTGCCTTGCACATTTTCAGTGAACAGAAAATCTACCCAAATTATTCAACATCTAAATAAAATTTATAATTTCAAATAACTGGAAAGTACAAGAGGGTAAATGATTCTGGTGGACTCAAGTTCAATTTATATAATCAGGAATCTACCTTTAATCCCATTCTTCTTCCTGTTTTTTTTTTCTCTGTTTTCACTTTATTTTTGGCCAGCCCCCATCCAAAAGTGGCAGAGGCAGATATATCCATAATCAGCTTTGTACCTAAAGCATTTTTAGAGCTAAAATGTCTAATGAAAGCAAAATGCTATTTTCCCCAGTAATTATTATACAATTTATTTTTCTAAATGTTTTAAATTTATTTTTCCCCCCAATAATTTCATCAGGTTTCTGAAGCTAATTTGCTTGTTTGAGCTAGAGCCAGGTAACCGTTTACTGACTCATATGATTGGTTATACAGATTAACACAGGTGCTGAGAATGAGTGGGAGGGGTCTGTTGATAAAAACACTGCACTTTACGTTAACAACACTGTAGTTTGTAGGCTTCCTACTACAGAGAGTGTAATTAATTAAAGACTTTAGCTGCTATGCTTTGAAACCATTCACTGAATCTGTGCGAAGGCTGTACCTTTCATGAGGAGCTCCTAGTCAGAGACTAAGTGTGGTGGGTACCAAAACTCATTCTTAGGAGGGACGTGCCTGCTGTGTTGACCAAGGATGGCTTATGGACTTTCTCACAGCTTTGTTGAATCTACCAGTACATAGCCAGCTATGCCACTTACGCTCAACATTTTCTCCCTCTTTTGTTCACTTTGTATTCAGACTTGCATAACAATCCGATGACTCAGCCAGTTATTACTTGCTCCATCTCTGTTTGCTTTCACAGAGACATTTCCCCTAATAAAATCCTAACACATTTAATTCTGTTTTGGGATCCATTTCTCAGAAAACCCAGACTTAATATGGGTGGTTACAAAACAGAAAAGTGTAGAAATCCATTTCATGTAAGGGAGTATACGTTCTGGGAAGGTAAAACAATAGATGCTATTCTATTTACAGTAGCCAAGATATGGAAGCAACTAAATGTCCATTGACAGATGAATGCATAAATGACATAAATATGTATGTATATTTAAATATTACTCAGCCATTAAAAAGAATAAAATAATTCTATTTGTAGCAACATGGATGGACCTAGGGAGAATCACATTAAGTGAAATAAGTCAGAGAAATAAAAATATCATATAATATTATCATATGTAGAATCTAAAAAAATATGATACAACTGAACTTAGTTACAAAATAGAAACAGACTTATGAAAACTAATTAGAAAAGTAATTTATGGTTACCAAAAGGGAAGGCAGGAGAAGGAATAAGCAATTTGGGATTAACAGGCACACGCTACTATATTTAAAATAGATAAACCAAAAGGTCCTACTGTATGGTATAGGCAACTGTATTTAATATCTTATAACTACATGGAAAAGAATCTGAAAAAGAATATATATATAAGTACATATTTGGGTGTGTATATATATATATATATATATAAGTGTATATATAAATATAATTGAATCACTTTGTTGTATACCTGAAACATTGTAAATCAACTGAATTTCAGTAAAAAAAAATACATTTTTCAAAAAGAAAAACAAAAGATGCTATTGCCTACAAGGGTATTCTAATCTATAAACTAATCAGTGATAGGAATTTTTGAGTTTTACTCTCTGTATTTATCTAAGAGCAGCCTAGTTTAAAGTTATGATCAGCAGTGTGTGAAATTCAATACTTTAAATATTGAATTTCATAGGATATTTATACTTACTGAATTACTGTCCAGAAAGTTTATTTTAATTAGTATTTAAGGATATCTTTGGTCTATCTTTGAACGATAAGTTCCATTGTTCTACTCTGAATGCATCTAATATTATTATAAAGATCTTCAGTGATCATTGAGTACAGTTGTTCTCAAACCAGAGAGAACCTGATAACTACCTGAGAATTTTCCAGAGTGAAAACCATATCTAGACCTACTTAGGTGCATTTCTCAGGGAAAGCCTGGCCATGTGTATTTTTAAATTTTTCCCTTTTCAATTCCAATACATAATTCTGACTAAGATTTACTAGACAAATGAACATCTCCATGTTCTAGGTGGAGAAACTAAGAACTCAAGAATTTTAAAGTGACTTACCTAAGGACATGTATCTATGAAGTGGTTACTCTAGAAATTAAAATCTGCTATCTCATGATCCCATTCACTGCTTTTTTATCTTCTAAATTATTAATACAGTATTTAGCCCATGCCTCATCTTATGTTATTCCTACTACTTAATCTCTTCCCCCCTGATTCACTGGTCTACTTTCTATTTTGCATATTCTATAAATCTTTCTCCCCTTAGGGTATTTGAAGCTACTATTTTTTACTACTTGGAACATACTTTATATGCTTCTTTTTGCAAAATAAATAAATGAACTTTATATTACTAACTATTCTAGACTCCAACTAATTTTGTATTGATGGAAAAGTTTATCCTGACACTTTTATAAGATCTTAAAATAAAGAGAAACTGCATATATCTAACATTTGGATGTATATGTATGTATACATTTTGTTGTATTATTTTTCTTCTATTTACTTTCCTTCATAAAGACAGAGATGGAATGACTGGATTAGAACAGTGGCTTGCTAAGTCAGAATCCCTGAAACTAGAAACCAGAAATTTATGTTTAATCAGCTCTCAGATGATTCTTTTGCACACCAAAGCTTAAGAAGCACTGGTCTGGATTGTGTTAAAGTTGGATATTTGTTAAAGGCAGTAAGACAGATTTTATTTAGTACTACTGTAGGAGAGAGAAAAAGAGACTTGTGTCACCTGAATTCAACTCAGATGACTGGGTGTGTTAAAGTATGAGGGATAATGAGGGAAGGATAATAATTACAAAATGTGAAAATCAGGTTGTCAATGTGATTAGACTCTCTGGCTTTGTTATTTGGCATAAGGAGCATATCTTTAGGACAGGAAGTCATTTTGTAAATTACAACAAGATGTCCAACCAAGTTAGGCCCTTACTCTTCCACAGAACTAAGAGATAAGAGCAAAAAATCTCTCATTGGAGGTTTGCATTTCAAAGAAGTGGCTCCTGAGTACTTAAAGAGACAGTTCTGGGTAGGGGAAGATTTACATCTCAAAGGGGCAGAGAAAGCATTCATAATTGTAAGTTTTCTAAAGGAACTTCTCTAAGAGGAGGCTTAGTCTCCTACTGGTCTTTTATTTATTTTATATGTTTTTTTATTATGTTTGGCTGAAACAATAAATTCCTTTGGCAGAGTTGAGCTGTCCTAGGCAGGTATTTAAAAGGAACAAGATTCATCCTAGGAACTCAGCTTTGAGCTAATAAAAACCATGCTAGTGTTCCTTTAAGTCTCCTAGAATGGGGGGTGAGGGAGTGAGCAAATCACTTTTTCTGAGAGTTGCATTTCTTATAGACCAAGGTTGAGTTCCTGTTGGGAAGAGGGTTTAGGAGAGCCTGACTGGAGTTTGATCAAGGAGGTAGTTTTCGTCATTTGCACTGGGGAGAGGGGTTCATAATTTAAATGGCATGAAGGCGGCAGACTTTCACAAAAATTATAAACAACTTGTTAAATTGATACCTAAAAGAGTCTGAACTTGTTTGGTATGATCTCATTTTGAAACTCTCTCCTAGTCTCTTCTTTCCTCTGCAAACAATTCCTTTATTTCCTCTTCTGACTTTCAAAGCATACCACCTGACAGGGTTTTTTAAATAGGCATTCTATTTACCTCATTTTCTCATCAATCTAATTATAATGTCTTGTTTTAAAGATTTGATTAGATGTCTGATCAAAATATTTTCATAATAAATTGTCATCGAAGCTTATTCTGCCTAAGGTGTGGAGTGAGGGTTTGAGGACAATATTATTTTAAATCAAAATTTTGTTTTAAAAAATTTTTTAATGACACGTACAATTGACTTGAGAAAATGGAGTCATTAGCTTTGTAGTTTTGGACATGCTGCTTAATATCACTGAAACCATTTAAAACAAAGTATTTCACAAATATCTTTTAGACAGTAATTTTAATCTTAAGCTTTCAACTCATGTGTTTCAACCTCATTCCTTCTTGAATCATCAAACAACTGAATGCTTCAAATAACTGAATCATTAAATTATATCAGCTCAATAATCCTTCCAGAACTTGTGGAAATTATATCAGCTCAATAATCCTTCCAGAACTTGAGGAAAAAAAAAATCAAAGACATGAAAGACACCAATTCAGGAAACCCAAGAATATATAATAGAGTTTCTAGGAAATAGTAGTACATACAGAAGTGAAAATAAATCAATATAACAAAAATATGAATCAAAGTATTAAAAAAATAAGTTTGCATCCTTTAAGAGAATCATAAAAACAGGTAAAAAGAAACCTACACCTAAGCATATCTTAGTGAAATTTTAAAGTTTTAAATTAAAAAAATCAGACATTCAATATGGAAGACATACAAACATAATTTCTTTTAAAAACAGATAACTTACAAAAATATTTGAAGACAGTAATGAAAAACGCTTCTGGTTTAGGGGAAAGCATGATTATCAGATATGTTTTCTGAACCAAATAATCATTTATTCAAACGGTGATAACATGACATTTTAAGATATACAAGAACTTAGGGAATTTATATTCCACAGTCTTTTAAAATATTTTTTGATGAAATTTTGGAGAGGTTCAATTGTCTGATCTCACATGTAGGGAGATGATGTACTTAAAAGAAATGGCTTTGAGAAATGTATCCAATAATACTGAGATTTGGTACCCAGATAAATATTGGCAGGATGATTATGAAATTGGATACAGATTTCAAAAATATTTATTGAAAGAGATGTTAAAAACACTGTTGATAATAAAAATAAATGTATTTAAATTATCCAAGAAAACTTAGACATAAGGTGAGTATGGAATGGGATTCAAACATTTTAAAAAAGATAGGTTTCATAGGTTGTATGTGTACATGTATACATATATATGTGCATGTTTCATTTTTACAATTGGTAGAAGAATCTAGGTCCATAAATGTCTGGACCTAGTACTTCCTTCAAGAGGTCATGGTGCTAATGCTGCCTGGTTTTTCAGAGGCTCTGATGGCCCTCACTACTGTCACAAATTTTGGTTCCAACATTCCTACCTTCTTGCCCCAATCTTAGGTTCACCTGTTCTGCAGAATTTAGAGTGGTGAATTTACAGCCTCTTAGCTTGCATCTTAGCTATATTGTCAGAGGTAATTTGGAAAAACACACTGTGAAAATGCCACCTGAAGCTAACTCATTCATTTCTAAACTACTTTTTGAGGACACTATGTTGATTGGAAAGTGTTTTAGATTATACTTTGAGAAACAAAGACCACCGCTCATTTCTTATAAATATATCTACATATGAGCTATTTCCATTTTCTGTCTTTCAAAGTGAAGAATGGATATACAAAACCATACAAAAACCTTCTACCTGATCTGTGCCCTA
This sequence comes from Catagonus wagneri, assembly GCA_004024745.2. Lineage (NCBI taxonomy): Eukaryota > Metazoa > Chordata > Mammalia > Artiodactyla > Tayassuidae > Catagonus > Catagonus wagneri. The sequence goes on from PVHT020000065.1 coordinate 4,628,138, forward strand.
TATTTTCCTTTTTTCTGTCTCCTCCTTCCCTCAGATGCTCTTCTTATAAAGATCCATCTCCTTTCTTTCCTGTGTGTTGGGTATGGGAATTTTTCTACCTGTGACCTTTGAAACTTCTTGGGCAAAAAGCCTCAATAACCCTAATACTAGCTGAAGAACAAGTTTTTGAGGAAATAAAAATTATATCAATTCAATGTTTTCATAATATAATTTCCAATGTATTAAATTATTTTAAAGACCATAAATAAATTCCTCCAAATTCAATTTAACAAAATCACCATAAACAAAAAATATCATATAGTTCCCCTTACTAGAAGGGTCAAAGAGAAAATTGTCTTGATATATGTTGAAAGAGCATACAATCAGCACATAATATATACTTTAAGTCAACACCCATTCTCTATTGGTAAACCAACAGAAACACTCCCATCAAAATCAGAAACACAATAACATAACTGGGAAAAGAAAACCTCTCTAAAGTTGTTATAAAAGTACTCAGTGAGTTCAGTGAGATGAGGACGTATAAAAGGAGTTAAAATATTAGAACAGAAGTAGCAATATTATTTATTTATTATCTGATTATTCCTCTGAGAAAATAAAAAACTGTCAATTAACAAACTGTTGTGTTAAGATAATTCAGTAATTTACTTAGTTAAAAGGTGAACATGTAAAATCATTAGCTATTCCATATAGAGGCAGTCATTGCTAGCTAGACCTTAGGAAAATGATTTTCTATAGAAATAACAATTATCTTGGAGTTCCCGTCGTGGCTCAGTGGTTAACGAATCCGACTAGGAACCATGAGGTTGCGGGTTTGATCCCTAGCCTCGCTCAGAGGGTTAAGGATCCGGCGTTGCCCTGAGCTGTGGTGTAGGTTGCAGACGCGGCTGGGATCCCACGTTGCTGTGGCTGTGGCGAAGGCCGGCAGCTGTAGCTGCGATTGGACCCCTAGCCTGGGAACCTCCATATGCCGCGGGTGCGGCCCTAGATAAGGCAAAAAAAAAAAAAAAAAAAAAGAAAGAAAGAAATGAAAAAGAAGCAACAATTATCTTGAACCTAGGATTAACTTTAATCAAAAATATATAACTGGTGAAACATTTAAAACTTTACTGGGGGTATAAAGAGAGGACTTCAACAAAAGAAGATACCTGTATATGTATGCTATATTTTAAAGAGGTACTCCAAGTTTAAAATATTCTAGAAACTAAAAATAGAGAATAAGGAAGAAATAACTAAGGCATATCAGGAAGTGAAGTTTTCTTAAAGGAAATAATGCTTGAATTGAAACTTGAAAAATAAGTTTCTCATGTATAGAGGATAGAAGAAGGATATCAAAAAGAAGAAATCATTTACATGGGGAAAAATTACCTTAATGAGCACACAATGTTCAGGAAATTAGCTGGGTATGGATAAAACATAGTTAGTGGAGAAATGTGGGAATGGAGCATATTGTCTTTATCTTTTTCGGAGAAAAAAGGCATGCAGATGATAAGTGCTAATGCTAATATAATACCATTAAATTTTTCAAGCCTTTTTTTAATTCTTAGTTATTAACAGTTAAACAGTAGGCATATAACATACTGTAGAATTGTCTGAAGAAATCCAATTTAAAGTGCACGTTATAGAATCTAAGTGAAACTAACTTGTAATTAAAACCAATGTCTAATTTATAAAACATTTGTAATTTTGTTCAATGTCATGTCAAAGTTAAAAGTATATATTGATTAAAATTTACATTTCCTTGTTATTTTCCAGGGAAACTTTATAAAATATTTTACATGAAAATATTCTGCATTATTTCTCAGTAACAAAATTTGAATTTAATGAGGTTAAAATTTTCTAGAGTTATACCTGAGAAGAAAGACATCATTAGGCTGTTAAAGTAGTAACAAGTGTTAAGCTTCTCAAAAAGTTAATTAAAAAATATTTGCTTTGCATATATGGCAAAATTCATTTTAAAAGATCTGCTTTCTCTATGGTCAGAATATAATAAAAGATAGTTAAAATTAAAGTGTTTGATAAATAGCAGATCCCTTTAGCAAATAAATCTTGAGTTATTGATATTATATTTTTATAAAATAAATCTTGTAGAAATTGCTTAATAGAGGAGAGATACTTAGTTTTATAAGCTGAACTATACTACTTTTGAAATGCCTGAAAATAAAGGCAAAACAAATCTCTATAGTATTAATATACTGACTATAGGAAGGAGGATGCTTATGAATCCTTTGTATGTGTCCTCCAAATTATTGAGGAAAATGTTAAAGTATTTTCAAGTTTTTATTGAATTGATAAATAAGATATTTGTATTTTTCCCTTTTGAGTCAGAAAAAGCAAATGTCACAAGAAAAAATGTAAACATAGGTAAAGATCTATAATCAAACATGATGCATACACAGATATTTACAAAGTTTTAATGTATTCCTTTTTAAAATAAAATTCCGATAGTTTCCCTGGAACTCTTGATCTCTTTCCATCCCACTTGCTAAAAGTCATGCATCTCATTATTCTCTCTCATCAACATTCTCTGCTGTTCTGGTTTTCTTCTGTGTTGAATTCAAGTATATTTTAGTACTTCCATGCTGTATTAGAGCAACCAGTAAATTCAGGCAACTCTTTTGTCTTTATTTTCTGAACTTGAGTAATACAGACATTTAAAAAGTTTGGCATATTTCTTGAGATCATTTCCCCCAGATTACAACTAGTTGACTGTTATGCATCATTAGTCATTTCTCCTCTTTGACTGTATGTGCCTCAGTGGACATAGCAGAGTTGTTCTTCCCCTTCACATAATATCCAGCCCAGAGAAATACAAAGTACTATGAGTTCTAACCTACCCTTCTGGAGAGGAGACTTCTCTGGTAATTCCATGTAGACAGAGAGTATCTTCTTATTTATGAGCAGTATAATTCATGTGCTTGCAAAAATATTCTTGATCCCTAGTTCTCCCCCTGAAGCCTTCTATCGCATTTAAAAAATTCCAATTATTTAAGGGGGTACTGCAGAATTAAGAAATAATTTCAAACTGAGCTTTTGTTCAACTAAACTATCAGTTTCTAGAGTTTTGTCTTATTCATTTTCTAAACCTAAGAACTAAAATAGTTTCTGATTAGGAGTTTTTAAATACTTGTCAGTAAATGAAAGAAGCATATATATTTGAACAGTGGTCATGAAGTCAAATTGATAAAATATAATAGTTCTTGAAATGTTAAAAATTTGACCTGACATTAAGCTTCTACCCATTGTCTACATTCTACTCTAGACCTTTTTTTCCCCTCTTCATTCTCTCTCTCTCTCTCTTTTTCTGCTTATAGCTGCTATCTATGAGCATCCATATGTATTCATGGAGATTTACTGGCATTCATAAAGTCATATTTCTCATAGAAGTGCATCTACCATTAATGACTAATTCTTGTCCCTTATTATTTTGATAAGACAATTATTCATCAGAGTTATGCTAAATCCTGTGGTTCAGAGAGCAAGAATGAATAAATTCATCATCAGAAAATTTAGATTTGGGCTCCCGTTCTGAAAATTACTAGCCATGGGATTTGGGGAGTAAATTCTTTGATCTCTTTGAATATTGGTTCCTGAATCTATGAAATGGGAATAATAATGCCTGTTCCATCTTAGTGATATTCAAATAATGATGCACATGCACATCCATGAAACAAGTATCAAGTTACTCAAGGCTTCTGAAACTTAGTCATCATCCCATAGCAAATGAGTCATGCCAGCTTCCAAATACTGACCGTATCTTTCCACATATTTCATTCCATTTCTTCCCCATCTCTGCTACTACAATTATACCAATTCTTTATTTTAGGGCTTCATACGATATTTTTTGCCTCATTACACTGTTCAATCCATACTATTCCACGTATGGAATTTTCCTTCCTAGCATGTTACCCTGCCTGTTACTTCCTCTAAATTCTTCAGTAAGCTTATGCACAACATAGGTTGACTTACCCAGCATCCATTTCTGCTTGAATTATCAGTAATCATATCATTCTTCTAAATGTTCACTGGAGGGACATGTGTTACTGATAACTTTTATATTTTATATGCAAGCATACAGTTATACAATTAGAGATTAAATTTAATGCTCCAAAGAGAAACTCAGCACATTTAAGAAAGTTGATATTTAGAAACTGAATTTTAAAAAAGAATGAAAATAAATGTTGAAGACTAGTAATCTTCTTTATGAATGTCATAGTATTTGTTAAAATTCCACATACGTATTTCAGTAGTGGAGTGACAGTTCACCAAATGAATTAGAGCACCATATAATTATCCTTAAGTAATGCAAACGAAGATCCCATATGACTAGTGATAGTGGCATATAATGATAGTGTCATCTCTCCATTTAGGGTACAACATGCCATCAGAGAAGATGAGATGAATCCTAAATGGGTGAGTAATGCTCCATATTACAAATTTAACAAATTATGACATCAGGCTGATACCCAATCCATCTGTTAGCTTGCAGGACAGAGGACATATTGTTACGGTGATTAGGCCAGGTGGTACTTCATTTGATATCACAGCTGTGCTAAACTTCCACTCAGAAACCTAAAACCATGTGAAACAGTACTTGTTTGGGATCACACTGAAAAGAAAGAGCAGCAGCTGGGGTATATTCTTAACAAGTTCTGTGTGGAGATTCTGTAGCTAAAATTAAAAATAAAAATGCTTGCAATATGTTATGAGGAATGGAGATTTAAAGACTAGATTCTGCCATTTGCTTCCAGATTATTATATGGTATGATTTTTGAATTTCTGATCAATTCATTCACTCATACAAAGTCAAAGGTGGTTATAGCATATGTAGAATCTGTTATTCGACAAATAGGGAAGTGATTCAGATAAAGAATGTATTTGAGTTCTAGGACAGAGTATGCTCTTAAATGTTAGCTATTAATTTTATTCTTAAGTGTTGTTAATTTCTAGTTTCTGAGTCTCATGTCCATAGTCTGTCTCACCTTTAGCTATTTAATCCAGCCTTTTGAAAATAGCTGTGTCAAACATATTCATATGTGTGTGGCCATATATGCACATATAAAATGAAGAAACCTCTCCTGTTAGACGTTGTCTTCTGATTTGGAGGGAGAATGATGCTGCCATTGCTTCGATAGGTGGATCACAGGTTAATGGCAATCATGGTTTATCCAAAAATTGCCCTTGTGTGACTTTTTAATGATGTGCTCTGCAAAGATATGGAGCACCATGGGTTTCAGTCTTGAAGAGGGAAGTTGTGGCTGAATTTTCAGCATGCTCTCATCTTCCTAGATGAAAGCCTTAGACAGAGCCCAGCCTGTGTTACCTTACCGAATGCTCCTTATTAGTGCAATAAGCTGCCTGCTTCAAGCAAATGCCAAAACATGAAAACCAGAAAATCAGTGGTCATTTTCTCATAAGAAAATTTACTTGTGTTTAGTAAGGGATATGCAGGATTAGAAGTGCCAAATTGATAGAAAATTTGTTTGACCTGTTTATTTATATAGATACGTTAATTGTGAAGGGATTCAGTGGCCTCTTCCCTTTGAGGTCTATATCCTGAAATTGCTCTGGCCTGCAAATTCAGTCATATCATATTTAGTAAAGTACATCTTTATTAAATTATTTTAGAGATGAGAAAGAAAAGGGCCAGATGCCTCACAAAACCGTGTGGGCCTACTCCATAATTTATGAGAGAAGACTTTGTACTATTTACAAGTAATCCTAAAGATCTAAAGCGCATAGTAAATTATACTTTTCCTGTGACTTCAGAACTGGTGTTTGAGACCAGTCAAGCATCGATGTTGCCACACAGTTTCTTTTTATGTTACTCTTCCGTATGTGGAATAATTCTCATTAGATGCTGAAAACAAAAACAAGAGCTCTCTCTCTCTCTCTCTCTCTCTCTCTCTCTCTCTGTGTGTGTGTGTGTGTGTGTGTGTCTGTGTTGGGGAGAGGTGGGGGAGGAAGAGGGAGAGTTGAGATAGTTCCAATAAAAAGTGAATAAAAGGTGAATTAATGTTAGCAATATAAGAAGTGAGTGCTTAAAAATATGATATTTCTTAGTCTTTAGAAAAAGTATCCAAAATGTTAAGTAAGGCATCAGGGTGACTATTATAAGGGTGCATAAGGGTACAGTTCCCTCATTAATGAGCTGACAAAGTCTTTGGCATGTACTTATTCTCTATTTGAATGAGAGTCACATTTTAAACTTTTTGAAAAATGTGCTTTGACACTAAGATTGTCCTTTGTGGAAAAAAAATGAAAACATCTTCCTCTGCATGAGTCTTTATATTGATGTTAAATGTAAGAGTAATAAATATCATCTACTACATTATCAATGCCTAACTTTAGTGAATTGCTAGCATTTTGTTAAACAGCACTTAAATTCATTATTATATCAGACGTAAAATACGCAAATTCTTAACATCTAAGTCTTTCCTCCAAATTTTACAGTCTTCTTGAAATAAAGTCCATTTTTTTTGTTCACTGGATTAGGTGGTGGTATTATATCTTTCCAAGGTATTTTGTAGGGAGAATTAATTCAGAATAAATACATCTTCGCCAATGAAAGTAAATATATAGCCTTCATTCTCCAAACCAGGAAAATTAAGAGAGTATTGCTCACTGGCAAGAAGCTGAAGAAATTTTATTGTAAAATTTATAAAGTAACATTTTCTAACTTGATTTGAATGTTAAATCCCATGGGAATATAGCATGTATTTTACTATGACTACAAGTGATATTTTTTAAATGAAGTTCTGAAATGTCATCTGTACTTTTTAAATTCTCATGAATAGTTTTTGAAATCCTGTTCCAGTGTATTACTCCTGAAAAAAATAATTAAAAGGAACTTGGTCTTAGCTAGAAAAAATACCCAGCTTCAGTAATGTCCTTTAGCCTGAATTGAGAACCTAGAGGTGTCACTGATTATTGTTAGTAACCTTTTACTTCTATTTTATGGAGCATATTCCATTTGATAGTGGTATTCATAAAATAGAGAATTAACAGAGGCCTTAATGAAGGCAACCCCCTACTTGTGAGAACTACTGAAGGAGACCTTCAGAGGAGTAAGAAGTCAGTGCGATGCCATTGTCTGAGAGGGTTCAAGAAGAAAGGGAGACATTAGCTTGGTCTTGAAGGACTGGGCATATTTGATTGGATACAATGTAAAAAGAGGGCATTTTAAAGGTAGGAAAAAGGAGTAAAGGAATATTAGCAGGAGTACATATGATTGTGTTAGAGAAAATGAGCAGACAGAAGTGGTTAAAATGAAACATTTATGCAGGAGAGAAACCGCCTATATACTCCATTTTGAATATGAGCTCCAAGACATTGTCGATAGTCACCTGAACTACTGTGTTCAGAAGAGGTCTGAGATTAGAGGCTCAGAAGAGAGAGCTGTGATTTCCAGGAGTTACCTGACATTAGCACAGGAGCTGGGTTCCAGCATGACGGAGGTGGTGATGTAGAGAGTCATAGTACCAAGTTTCTGTGTTTTGGTTAGTCATGTGTAGCTCAAATTGTCTGTCAAACTCCAATTACAGAGAATGTTAAAGACAACAGCTCTGGGATAACCTCAAACTCAGTTTCCCCAACTTTATTTGTTCTACATGGGATTATAGCAAAATATTAGCAGAACGATTGAGTCAAATCCTATTCCTTCCTCTTAATGTACTGTCAACTTTCCTCTTGCCTTTTGAAAAAACAGGTAATTTCAAATACTGTACACAGACCTTCTCCTCTCAAGTTCTAAAGTAGATTTTTAATGTCACCTAGAACACTGAGGTTACACAGAAACATCCTATGGGCTTTTCATTTGTAGGAATATGTATCCCCAACAAGAAGTGGTATCTTAAGAGACCAAAAAGAAAGTTGTACAGAGCAGTGAATTTTATAGTTCGAGAAAAATAATGACATAAAATGATCAGCTTTTAATGGACAAATTCCGAGGCCCTGACTTTCAGGTTGGCATAATGTAGGAAAAACTTTCTTAAAATAATTTGACCTATTTCTCTAGTAATTGAATGATCTAGTAAATATATCAAAATGACCATTTTTAGAAGGGCTCTAAATAAATGTAATTAATTGGCAATCCAGCCTCATAGATTATCATCAGCATTGCTAACACTGTTTATCAGATTTCAAGTAAAACCTACCATATAGTCTCATTATAATAAATTTGAAGTTTCGAAAGAACATGGGAGAAATGTTTCTACTTTCTGCTTTTGCTCTAGTAGAAAGTAGGCTTTGTTTTAATTGATTAAAGGAGATAAAACTTATCAACATAAAAATTCATATCTAATTTAATCTTTAGATAAAAATATTTTTAACAATTGAATTTCTACTGTGCATGTAAAATTTAATACTCATTCAAGAAATAATCTCTGTAGTTTCTCTTATAGAACCAGGCATAGAATAAATTTAAAATTTTAAAACAATCCCTTATCTTTGCAATTAAGGAATGCTGGAAATAAAGTTTAATTTTAATAAGAAATAATAATTGCAATATTAATAAATGAAATTCCCTCTATGTCTCTCACATCACTGTAGTAAGAATATATACACCCTCATAAACACATACTTGTGCAATACATACATACCTCTACATATTTCATCCAGAAGTGGGTCATGCTCTGCATGTTTGATTGCAACTTGCTTTTTACAATGAGCCATATATCAAAGGCATGTTTCAAGATTAGTCTTTATAGACCTATCTTATTAATTTTAATGGGCACATACAGTTTATTTATTGATGTACATTTATTTTTTTAAACAGTTCCCAAATGATAGACATTTTCCTTATTTCTTATTCTTTGTCATGGCAATCAGTGCTGTAATGAATATTTTCTATATGTCTCTTTGCAGAAACGTGATTGTTTATAATAGAAACTAGAGGAAACATTCCTTGATTTATTAATTACAACCCAATTTTCCTCCATGGAAAGGCCATTTTAACCAAAGCTACATGACGGAACTCATTTCCCCATAACCTTGCCAACAATGGATGTTATCAAATATTTTAAATTCTGCAAATCTAATGAAAAAGATAGTTTGAATTTGTCCTTGAATATTAGAGAGGTAAACATAAATATATATATAAAATATTTACCTACATCCTCTTACATTTTAACTTTTTAGCAATATATTTGTGGGTCAAGCAGCAGTATTAGAATTTTTAGTAGCTATATCTATCAATCTTTTGATTTCTTTTAAGAACTTAAATACTAAAATATATATGTTCAATATTATATTAGGTGTTTAGAGTTTGGTTTTATACATTTAGTTTAAATACTTTGGCCAAAATCACTGTTACAATAAATAATTTTTGAAATGCCAACTTTATGATTTCTAAATTCAGTGATACCTTTTTATCTCTTCTATTCTATTCTATTCTATTCTATTCATCAGTACTAAACTGATTTTATACTGTTATTTAATAGATACAATAAGACTTTCTTCACATTCTTTTTTTTAAATAATTTTCTTGGCAGTCTCATTATTTCATATTCCAGACAATTTCATCATCAGCTTGTTAAGCATAGAAAATATTCCTTTAGAGTTTTCTTTGGGATTACAATGAATTAATAGGCTATTTCAATAATCTGTTATGTTTCTAAAATTATCCCTTCCAAAAATATTTTTATCTTTTTATCTGGGTTTTATAGATTTCCTAATTTGTTCTTGTACAATTTTATTAGGTTAAATTCTACATATTTTATGTCTTTGTTTCTATTTTGAATTGTTATTTTTAATCATGCTTTTGGAATAGTAGCTATAACAGGTCACATGGTTTGTTCCTAAGTTTACAAGAATACTTTATTTTACTTACTGATTTTACTTCATGTTCTACAAAATTTCCTTTAAAAATGTTTACTTCTGTTGTCTTTTCATTGATGTGCATGTGTGTGCAGGCAGACACATGCATCTGTATATATGGAAAAGGCATGTGTTGGTAGTTTTTAATTTAAAATGAATTTTAAATGTGTCAGTGCACTAAAAACCCACTTAAATGAGGTTTGATTGATCAATGCTTTTTTAAAAAATCTATTTAAAATGTCATATTATGTAACACATTTAAACTTTGAGATAAAAATTTTAATTTTGAGCCCTTGTATATTCTGAGATAAATTATACTTGGACATGATCTGTTATTCTTTTAATATACCACTACTATAATTAGTTGCCTAATATTTTAAATCTTTATTTGTATGATTGTATGTGAAGCTTATCTATGTTCTGTATTTGTGTGTAACATTTTTTTAAATCCAGTGTTGATGTCAGTATTAGATCTTCGAAGTGTGCATTGGAAATCTTTTTATTCTTATGCTCTTAATGAGTGCTTAATATATTTGAATCCATTTTAGTGAATTTATATTTTCCTAGCAATAGTTCATGTAATTCGGATTTTTCTTTCCTTTTTTTGTTCTGTGATTTTTATTTTTACCATTATAATTGATTTACACTGTTCTGTGATTTTCTACTGTATAGCAAAGTGACCCAGTCATATGTATATATGTGTATGTGTATGTATATTATTTTTCTCAATTATCCTCCATCTTCTTCCATTACAAGTGACTAGATATAGTTCCCTATTCTATACAGCAGGATCTCATTGCTTATCCACTCCAAATGCAATAATTTGCATCTATTAACCCCAGACTGAGTCTATCCTACTCCCTTACCCTTGGCAACCACAAGTCTGTTCTCCACGTCCATGAGTTTCTTTTCTGTAGAAAGGTTCATTTATGCAGTATATTAGATTCCAGATATGTGATATCATATGGTATTGTCTTTTTCTTTCTAACTTACTTCACTTATTATGAGAGTCTCTAGTTCCATCCATGTTGCTGTAAATGGCATTATTTTGTTCTTTTTTTATGACCGAGTAGTATTCCATTGTGTATATATACTGCATCTTCTTAATCCATTCATCTATTGATGGACATTTAGGTTGTTTAGCTGTCTTGGCTATAGTGAACAGTGTTGCAATGAACATAAGGGTGCATGTATCTTTTCAATGAAAGTTGTGTCCAGATATATGCCCGAGAGTGGGATTGCTGGTCATGTGGTTGTTCCAGACTTCAGACAACATTATGAAACTACAGTAATTAAGACAGTGTGGTACTGGTACCAAAACAGACATACAGACCAATGGAACAGAGTAGAAAATCCAAAATAAACCCAGACACCTGTGGTCAATTAATCTTCAACAAAGGAGGCAAGCATATAAAATGGCAAAAGACAGTTTTTTCAGCAAGGTGTTGGAAAAACTGGACAGTTGCATGTAAATCAATGAAACTGGAACACATCCTCACACCACACATGAAAATAAACTCAAAATGGCTTAAAGACTTAAATGTAAGACTTGACACCATCAAACTCCTAGAAGAGAACATAGGCAAAGCATTCTGTGACATCAACCTTACAAATGTTTTCTTAGGTCAGTTGCCCAAGGCAACGGAAATAAAAGCAAAAATAAACCAATGGGACTGAATCAAACTGACAAGCCTTTGCACAGCAAAGGAAACCCTAAAAAAAAAAAAAAAGACAACCTACAGAATGGGAGAAAGTAGTTTCAAATGATGTAATTGACAAGGGCTTAATCTCTAAAATATACAAACAACTTATACAACTCAACAGCAAAAAAACCAACAACCCAGTTGAAAAATGGGCAAAAGACCTGAATAGACACTTCTCCAAAGAAGATACACAGATGGCCAACAAGCACATGAAAAATGCACAACATTACTAATTATTAGAGAAATACAAATCAAAACTACTGTGAGGTACCAGCTTACATCTGTCAGAATGGCCATCATTAACAAGTCAACAAGTAACAAATGAGGGAGAGGGTGTGGAGAAAAGGGAACCCTCCTACACTGTTGGTGGGAATGTAAATTGGAACAAACACTATGGAAAACAGTATGGAGGTACCTCAGAAAACTAATTTGGATTTTTTAAATTTATTTGTATTAAGCAGTATATAGCTTTAATTTTATTTAAGCCCACTTTTGTTCCCTGTCTCATTTATGCTACCCTATGTCTTCATTAATTCCTTCCTTCAACTTATTTGGGTTAATTTGGCTATTCTTGCTATAACTTCTTGTATTAAACACTTATTTTCAGTCTTGTTTCCTAAACAATGCATTTATGATTACACAGTTGCTGCTGAGAAGTGTTCTGGTAGTTTTAATGTCTTCTCATTTTCAGTGATTTCTAAACAGAGTATAAAATTTCCATTTCCATTTTATCTTTGATCTAAGAGTTATTTAGGTAGTTATTTTTTTGTTTTCAAATGTATTCAATTGTTATTTTATATGTGTTCCCCTTTTGTCAGCATCTATTATATTCCTATTGTTCAAAGAATGTGGCCTCTATGATTTCTAGGTAGAATTTGCTAAAGTTTTTCCTCTCCTTGCGGCATGATTAAATGATTTTTATAATTTGTGTTTGGGAAAAAGTCTGTATACTCTTTATATATGACATAAATGACATAAACCAAGTTAATTATATTTTTATATCTTGAAATTCTTGGTATTCCTACCTTTTTTTTTTTTTTTTTTTTTTTTTTACCTTTTAGGCCTCAGGGCAGCATATGGAGGTTCCCTGGCTAGGGGTCAAATCAGAGCTATAGCCTACACCACAGCCACAGCAATGTCAGACCCAAGCTTCGTCTGTGACCTACACCACAGCTCACAGCAACACCGTATCTTTAACCTACTGTGTGAGATCAGGGATCTTACCTTCATCCTTATGGATTCTAGTCAGATTCATTTCCACTGAGCCACGAGAGAACTCCTTTGTTTGTTTGTTTGTTTTTTTTGTTGTTGTTGGTATTCTTACCTTTTTCAACCTAATTTTTTTGTTCTGGTTAGATTTTGCTGGAATATTTCACCATGACTGTGGATTTATTAATTCCTTCTACAATGCATATTTTTAATTATTTACTCCTTTCTTGTAATAGGTTTATACATTTATATTTTTTACCTTGTGATCTTGCACTCCCAGGCAAGTAGGTGGAGTTTATATCTCTGATCATATGACTTGCTTTTGCAATGGACTATTTGGGGGTGGGAACAAACAAAGGCTGTAAATATACTTGTACTATTTGGCTTGGGATCCTATCTGTCTACTCTCTGACTGAGAATATCATGCCTCAGATCATTACAGAGATTTCCTGGCTACAGAGGCTGCCTACATCCCTATCAAGAAACATAAAAATAGCTATTTAAAGTCCCTCGTATTTTAGGCTTATTTTTATGCAGCATAATTGCAGCACAAGTATGACTAAAATCAACACTTGTTGCAGGATTGGATGGCCAGTAAATATAATGGGAACTAAAAATGCATGGCATCAGCTTGGGGTAGGAGTGACAGACAGTGTAAAACTGTTATGGGAGGATAAGACCCTAGCTAACTTTGTTACACAATGGTGAAAATACGTGAAGTTTAAAACTATCTTTAGGATGATCTGGAAGACAGAGAATAAACCTAAGTAATTCATAGTGTTGGACAAAGAGGTTTCATGAGAGAATGTTGCTAGCATAAAGTGGTTACTTTGAAGTGCATTTTAGAAGGTGTTTCAAAAAATGGGTTGTGGATTATGACATGAAATTTGGCATTAAATGTATTTTTAAAAAAATATAAACTAAAATTTTAACAGAGCTCTGTTACCATTCTGGATTAAAAGAGACAGTGACTTTCAAAGTAAAAGACATCTGCCTGCCAACAAATTTGGCCAGGCAGGAAGCAGACCAGGAAACTTCCTCTACTGCCAGGAAGGACATATACTGCCTTGTCCTCTTCAGATGTGGCCAAGAAAATAGGATGATAGGGAAACTGAAAAGAGAACAGAATAGAGACCTACATCCAGTAGAATCAGGTCTATTTAAGAAACATCCCTACCCCAGAGGAGAGGGTTCTGACAATATTTGTTCAGCAAGATCTCTGAATTTTATTGAACTGCTTACTTGTGTATGCTTCTTATTTTCTCCTCCTTTTGTTTTAAATTGTTGTTGTTTTGTTTTGGGTGGGGCACACCCATGGAAAGTGAAAGTGGCGGGGCCATGGACTGCATTTGTGGCACAGTAGTGACCCAAGCCACTGCAGTGAAAATGCCGGATCCTTAAATCTGCTATACTGCAAAGAAACTCTTTCTCCTCCTTTTATTTTTTCTTAGCTTGTCTCTGTTTCATGATTATATGTTGAATATATGGAGGGCAGATTATTCGTCTTGTTCTCTTAATCATAGTTTTCTGAATCAAGAGGAACTGTCTTTGGACCTGACTTAGATCCTGAGGTCTTGGGTATTGAGCCAGGTGCCATGATTTGATAGACTTTTAGGATGTCTCCACATGAAAAGAATGTATTTTCTGAGTGAGAGTTCAGTGAGTAATTGAGAAAAAAAAATGCTTTACTGATTAAAGACCCAGAGGGGTATTTTTATTGAAAAAAATTATTGCAGTTGATTTACAATGTTGTTTTAGATCCAGAGTTTTATAGTAATTTTATCCATAGACACATAAAGATCTATTAAACAGTGAAATATAGTAAAGGCCATTGACCTCTCTCAAATAATGCATATTTAATTCTTATTAAGCCTAAATCACGTTTCTATGCACTGAAATGTATTGCAAAAATGTTAAACGAAGACGGTTATTAAATAACAAACATTTGTAAGGTGAAAGAACAGGAGGGGATTAACTCCCTGTTCCTATAAAGACAATAAACTGAAGAGAAACTTAATATAATTGAAAATACGTATTCTTGTCCAGTGGGAATTCTGTGAACATTGGATCCATATAAAGAAGATGATATCATTACAAACACAAAAGCCCTTTTTATTACCTGCCTATTGAGACTGGTGACCAGACCACTAGGAAATTAAATTAAAAAAAATACTGAAAATTGAGAATTGTTACCTTATGATGTTATAAAAAACTATTTTGTTTAGGTCAAAAGTCAATTATTAATTATTTACAAAGGGTGCTGTCTACCTTTTTCACTTTGTTTCTTTGTCAGTTTTTTCTTCCATATAAGTACCTACTGGTGTAAAGACATTTATTAAAACATGAATTCTCAAATACTTGTAGAATAATCACAGTGAGAAAAGTGCGGGATGACTTTATGAGGCAGCAATCCAGTTCTCTTACTGCAAAACTCTAACCAGCCTTCAGCCTTGTAGTTTATTCACAGAGGAACCAGATTATTGCCTCATAAAACAGTTCGGTGCTCCTATTATGGTTTAAATATAATTGTGTTTAAAGACGTTGTTGATTCCATTTAGTTTTTATCTTATTTCATTATAACAATGGCTTTTAATAACCTTGATGATATTTTGATGTGTACCCAACTGTATTTTCAAGAGTAGTTTTTTAAGAATAAAATTTCTCCTGGAAAAATTTCCAGTCCTCTTTAGTGTATTGTTTTAATTTGTCATCTTTTTTCCCCTGAGATAATTTGTTTAACTTCATAAGAAATTAATTATTTTCTTATTTATATTAATAAAACAAAAACCAAAAAGTTAACGAATTTTTTTTCTTACACATTTATCAGCAATGATAAGTTGGGTTTCAGCGATACACATTTAATATTATTCATTCTAATGCTAGGCAATTTGGGATCTGAGTCCAGCTTTTAATACATTTAGTACTTTTAGTGACCATGGTCAAGCTGCTTAATACCTTTTCTTCATTTATTAAAAAAATGGGAATATTGCAACAAAATAGAGCTATCTCATAGGAAATTTAGTGAGATTTAGATGGCCTAAGTATTCAATTGGTATTTTTTTCCTTATGTGTGTTAATTTTATTTTTTTACATAAAATTGTATGTATCATACGTACATATAAAAGAAAGATTTTAGATAAAGTCAGAGAAGAAATCTACTCAAAAGATATTTTTGTAGCAATTAAGAATAGTAGCCTGAAAAACGAAAATACTAAAAAAGTCATCTTCATAAGATACATTTCCCCCCCCTTTTTTTTTTTTGCTAACAAGAAAAGGAATAATTTGAGACTGAGTCAAATATCACAGCAGAGTGTGGAGATGATGGTTGGATGTCCTCCAACATCCTTTAGCCAATTTCTTGATAATCTAATTGTTGAGGCCCAGAAAATTTATTTTCTTTCAAATTTTACTGTTAATTCTAGAGCATTAGTTTTATTTGTGAAGATTATTTTATTTTGATATAGCAACAGCTTTGGATTTTATGGCTGTTTATATTATTCTTCTCAACCCTGTGAACTATGAAATATTCTGTTGGCACTAATTGAGTGATTGCCTATCCCTTTCTTTATGTGGTAATCATAGCCATAACTCATGTGATTCGGGTTTCTCTTGTATTCAAGAGTGTAATTCCTTAAGTCAAATTTAAATATAGAAAATCATGTGTTTTATTTTTTTCACCAGCGACTATATGTCATTTAAGAGCCAATCTTTCCTTTAAAGTGAAAATTGTAGATTTTGCTAACTTAAAAATTAACCGCCTAACACTGTGTGAAGTAACCATTTTAATTTTGTAAGTACAAGTAACGTTAATTACCAATTTATTTTATATGTCAAAAGCATGTCATTGGTATGTCTGGGATGTTGTACAGTCATATATTTAGTGAAATTCCTAAGTATTTTAAAAAATTCTAGCAGCTGGTTCTCTTAGGACTTTGCACTGCTAAGACTCTGAGGTTTTGTGTGTTAACATTTTCTTGGTCCCTGTAAAACTGACAGCAGTGAAAATCACAGAATTTGTTACCATCTCCTTCATCAGGATATTGTGAAAATGTCCATTAATATTTATAGAGTGCTTTGAGTTCCTACAAAGAAAGACATTACTTAGGAACAAAATGAATAAATTTAGAAGCAACATTTAATTTAATTGTAAGTGAATCAAACACATATATATTAAACTTAAGTAAATAAAAAATTATGAAATTAAGCAATGAAGTACTTGGCAAAATCTACTTTTAAGTTTTATAAAATGGAAACATTTTAAATATAGCTTGATAGATTTCATAAACTCATGTAGACAATTTTGCCAGTCCTTAATATTACAAATAATGTTTCGTTATGTGTATTCAAAGGCACTATTCACATTTCTAATAAATTTTCAAGAGAAACTCATAATGTTCGAGACTTAGTTCGAATAAAAAGAAATTATTACTTTGTTTTTATTAAATATTGATTGCAAAGATGAGAGACTCATTTTCTGTCCATTCAACTGATATTTGATTACAGATAATGATGGACTTTATTACACCTATTAGACATGCAGCAAATACTTACTGAATACATTTTTGGAGTATAAATGCTGAAATAAGAAATTACAGGTTGGCTCAAATATCAATGGAGGCAATGTCTAGCTATGAAACCTCAAACATTTAATGCACCTCAGAAGACTGAAAACATAGTGATTACAAAGTCTTGATAGAATCCATCATTAATAAACTTTATGCAGACACAGTTTATGTTACCAGACAATCATGCCTTTTAAGTAGGAATTGTTTTTTTCTTGCCAAAATTGACAAGGCTAGAGCAAGACTGTGAATAAAAGATAAATTTTATTGTATCCTTTGCTTCTCTTACCACTGCTTAAAATTATTTTAGTATTTTGAGAAATACAGCTTTGAAAATTCATATTCCTACTCTGAATTAAAAAAAATAAGCTTGATTTTAGATAATGTATGTCGTTTTGGCTACTTCAAATTTTCAAGGTTTTTACTCCTAAAGCCATTAAATTGTCAAATTTAGTACCTTGTCTTTGAAAGCATTCATATAAGAGAATTTTATAAGTAATAATTATTATAGCTTATGATAAAAGTGGAAAGTAAAAAAAAAAACATTAAGTACTAACCATATGTCATGCTCTGTACTTTATGGATATTATCTTATTAAATCATAGGGAAATTATTATTGCCATTTCACAAAAGGGGAAAAATAACTTGCTTAAGATTACTTACGTAGCAAGTAGGTGATATACCTGAAACTCAAACCCAGGTCTGTGTGGTTTCACATATAATGCTATTCTCCTTATAGTCTACTTTCTACCATGATAATCTATTTTCATGGCTTTTCATAGTAGTTGCCCCAGCTGTAAAGAGTCTTCCAGAAGTTATTACTTTTTGTAGTAACTAAAGAAATTGTGGATGTTAAGTGTTTTCTCTAGACTTTCCAGTACAAAGACCTCGCTTCTGTATGCTAACTGATTAACCTATTGGAAAGTAAGTTATTTAACTTCAGCTTGACAGAAATGAACAAATTTGTCTTTTTTTTTTTTTTTTTTTTTTTTGCTTTTTAGGATCACACCTGTGGCACATGGAGGTTCCCAGGCTAGGGGTCAAATCAGAGCTGTAGCTGCCGGCCTACGCCATGGTCATAGCAACGCAGTATCTAAGCCATGTCTGCAACCTACATCACAGCTCACAGCAACGGCTCAGTCCTTAACCCACTGAGCAAGGCCAGGGATCCAACCTGAGTCCTCATGGATGCTAGTCAGATTCTTTAACCGCTGGGCCACGACAGGTAGTCCCGGAAGCCTAATCTTTATATTAGCCTTGCTAATTCCTTTGGAATATATTAGAAAAAGTAGTAGGGAATGAGAAAGAACACCTAATAATCCACAAAAATACTTATATCAATGTTAGCACTAATAAAAGCAAAATAGCTCTCAGGACAAAAAAAAAAAGGCAAAAACTGTGACTTTTCTAGTAGACTCTTAGAATACGTGTGTTCATCCTAATCTGCCTTCAAGATGAAGCTGAAGATGAAGTCTTCAGTGATGCATAACTAAGCTAATCTTGTATTAGGTGGTGATTTCAGGGTGAGGAGTGAAGAAATACACACAAAACCGGATTGACTGAAACTTCTGTTCACGTGAGAATCACTTTCATAGGAAACATCCTCATTTAATCATCTCATTCTATCTTTTCCTGTGATGTTGGCCAAAAAGGCCAAAGAAGATTTTACTTGATTAAAACAGTAGTATTCCTTTTGTTTTGCACATAGAATGTTTCATACTTTGCTAAATAATTTTTACATTGCTATAGTATTGATGTTTTAGCTATCCAGTGAATTTTTTTGTAGCCTGGATTTACCGAAGAGGAAATTTTTCAGCTAGAGGGTCAGAACCTGGATTTCAGCCCTATTAGGTTTGATTCCCAAGCCGTGGCCTTGACTTCCGTAGTAACTCTGATTTTATTTTATTTTATTTTATTAATTCATTTAATTTTTGGTCATGCCAACAGCATGAGAAAATTCTCAGGCCAGGGATCAAACCTGAGCCACAGAAGTTTGAATACTGTTGATTCCTTAACCACTAGGCCACCAGGAAACTCCCCATAATAACTCTAATTTATTCATTTTTTTCTTCCTTTTTTTTAGGGCCATACTTGGGGCATATGAAAGTTCCCAGGTAAGGGGTAGAACAGAAATTGCAGTTGCTGGCCTATACCACAGCCATAGCTACACACTATCTGAGCTATGTCTGTGACCTACACCACAGTTTACCTAACCCACAGAGCGGGGCCAGGAATGGAATTCGCATTCTCATGGATACTAGTCAGATTCATTACCATTGAGCCACAACAGGAACTCCCATGGTAACTCTAGTTTAAATAAAAGGTCCTAATCTAGGATTTAATTTGAAGTGCCCAAAAGTATTCTAGCCAAGCCAAATAGGAATTTAGAAATAAAAGCCAACCCTCCCCTCACTTTTCTGAAAAGACAGACAAAAAGGTGTTATATGTCCCATGGCAGGAAACTCTCAGAACCTCTAAAGTGGTAAATAGTAGGATAGAATTCCAGGATTCATATATGCTGACTTTTTGTATTATGGCAGTACTGACATTATCGTTATTCCTAATGTAAATGAGAAAACTGAGGCCCAGAAAGTTCTCATCACCCATCTGCTATAATTTGGGACTTCAACAACAATCTTTCTCTTTTAATTTTCTTTGATAACAACACTGAATATTTATGACTCAGTATTTATCCTATCCCACCCACTTCTGATTGGGAAAAGTGTGTTAGCTGTCATCTTCCTTCTCCTTCTGTCTTTGTAACCAAGCAAGGAATCGATTTTTAACTGCTAAGCTGATAAGACAAATAAAAGAAAGAAGTTTCTATTGAAACTTCACTAGGCTTTCAAAGTATGACTCAAATTCATAAAAGCAAAACAATGTGTCTTTTATGGCTTGTTCTTCATTATCTTCTATTCATTTTCTTTACTTTGGCCTTTCAATTTTTTCCTAGCTATAGGCTCTAATTGAATTGGAAATATTGAACAAATAGATGAGCATGTATCTATACAAAATGTATAGACCGTCATATGTTAGAAATGAATAGACACAGGGGAAAATTACTTTAAAATTATCCTAAGTAGGCTTCAGGTAAGAACGAGGATTTCAGAAACTACTTAAAATATCTAACAGAGATATCGTAAATGACAAACAATTAAACTATTCCATTTTAAAAGTGAAAATCTGAGTATAAGCAGAAAATCCGCATATTAAAAAAATTCAGGCAAAAGCAAGTGTTGAAAGAGCAAAAAAAGATAATAAGAAAATTTATATGGTAAAGAAACCCTTGGTGCAGAACTTTGAAACAATTATTTATAATGAAAAAATCATTCCTCAACAAGAATGATCCTATCAAACAGCAAAGAAATACCTAATGAGTATTACTAATTACTGTTATTCAGATTCTAGGCTCATTGGAATAGTAAGTATTAAATATCAGCTTGGTTCAGGACATGTTTTACTCATTCAGAAATCTGAGATGAGCAAGAATAACTCTTTTATTCATTCATTAAACAATACTTGAGTGTGACTTTGTACCAGTCATGCTCCAGGTGTTGGGGATAGAGGAGTGAACCGAACAGAAGGAAATCTTGGCTCTTTGTGAGGAAGACCTATACTGAGTCTGAAGCACATGGAGAGGCTGAATTGCTGTCAGAGTATCCTAGTAGGATTATTTCTTAGTTTTTCCTAGGCTAGTTTAATAAAATGTGTCCTAACTCTTTATTCTTCTGAAATCAAGTCTTCTTAATCTTGTATATACCAAATCAAAGGTTTTTTTTTTTATATTTTCCATCTACTATAGGTCTATTCCGAGTCTACTTATATTACCTGTATATGTCAGACCACATCTGTAATACCTGACCTGAATCCTATAGATCAGAAAAAATGGCCATTCTAGAGGGAAAATAAAACCTCTGAATAGTAAACTTGCAATTATTCTTAAACCATATTCTTATATTTTTCTCACATTTGAAGACAACATTTTTTTTTTTTTTGGAAAAACAATAGGTATGCTCTGCAGGTTCTTGGTTTTCTATTTTAAGGCACTGTATCTTTTGTGAAATGTGATGTTTTGTGAACTTGCGTTGAATGTAACTTTTTGAAAAGGCCAAGGAGAAATTCCAAACTCCTTTTTGTGATATATTCTTGTTCCCATCAGTGACCTCTTCATTGAGGAGAGAGAGAGGAAGGAAGAAGGAAAATGAGGTTTTCTCTGATGACAAGTCAATTTAAGAGAACCCTCTGATCAATG
The DNA here is from genome assembly GCA_004024745.2 of Catagonus wagneri. Classification (NCBI taxonomy): domain Eukaryota; kingdom Metazoa; phylum Chordata; class Mammalia; order Artiodactyla; family Tayassuidae; genus Catagonus; species Catagonus wagneri. Next base: position 4,649,680 of record PVHT020000065.1, read on the forward strand.
ACTATGCTTGGCAAAAGCGAGAGGTTTCTGGTTTCTTTTAAGGGAAAAAATGCCAACACATCCTTGATGGCTTGTAGTCTTTGAAAGTGGGGATACATGTTCTCAATAAGGCATAGAAAAGTTAAGCTTGATTTTGCATAAGGTCTTCGTTTGTGGAGCATAGAAACATTCCCATTAAGTTAATGGCCAGGAGAGAAGAAGTGAAGCTCAAAAGTTATATTTTAAAAATTCATCAGAAAAGACATAATAATATTATTTTACTAGACAAAAGTTGACTTCAATTAGCAGCTAACCATTTTAAAACACATGATATTCTGTGTTGTGTATTGTTTATGTCATCATTGAACCAATGGGAGGACTAAGGTTGAAAATGATGCTAAATTATAACATTTATAAACCTGTTCCCTCTCCTGAGGTTAGAAGCCACAACATGAAGGCTATTTGAATATGAGTTGCTTGTAATACAAAACACTAAGAAAAAAGAATGTGTTTTTTTTTAATTCTATTTCATTCAGGAAGCCAAATTTCCTGTTAGACGCAACATAGTGGTATGCAAGCATTTCAAGTGGGGACTGTCACATCTCTATCAGTGACAACTGCTTGTGGAACTGAAATTGTTTACTCTGAGAAATCTGACTGCATGAGTGATTTCCTACCTCCCTTATCTAGCATGCACTGAATTCCTGTTTTCCTTTGTTCACAGCATTTTACTAATCAGCTAAATGAATAACAGTAATAGTTTGCTTTAATATAGTACTTCTCATCAAAGGATTTTAAAGTGCTTTTGCAAAGAATTAAAGTGTTACAGGGTCCACTGATCCATATGCTCTGTTGTTATTCACATTGCAAAGTGAAGATATAAAGAGCTTAAGTGGCTCTTCCCAGATCTAAGGAAAAATCAGTCAAAGATTCATGAATTAATTGTAGGAAACCTGGCTCCTAGTTCATTGATCCAAAGCTGGACCTCATATTTATTAGACAGACATATTTGTCTTTATAAGCTACCCAGAAGCATGCATTTCTTACAGCTCTACCTCAGCTTAGTAATAAATTATAAAAAAGAATTATCAGGGTAGGGCAGGGTTGAAGTGCTAGATTTGTAACAAGCTTCACTATTTTTTTCAAATACAATATCCGTAGGGGGGAAAAAAGATCTTTTGTGACTATATCTCTCTTTCTCAATTTATTTGTCTATAATCTGCTTTGTTTATAACAGAATTTGCCTAGTCAGTGCACAAAAGGGCATCATTCTTTTTCCTATATACAATTTTAAATTTAGATTAAAAAATTGCATTTATAAGCAATGAACTTTTCTGTTGCTAAAAAGGAAAAAAATGGTATTTTTTAATTTTATTGTTTTGCCTTGTTGCATTTAAGAATAAAATTAAGAATTCACCTATGAACACTTCCCTTGGAAGGGAATAATTGCTAAGTTGCTAAGGGCTTCATATAAATATATGTGGATTTCCATACAGACGGACACACACACATGCATAGATTTTTCATTGGTTACCTTATGTCAAAATGGCTTCTTGGAATATTCTAGTCAAATCAGATATTCTAGTCAACTCAGATTCTATAGGTGCATATTAATCTTTACTTAAAGATGAATGCATCACCTTGTACAATATATTTTATTAAAACTAGAAAAGTTTGAAAAGTTTAAGACACTTGCACTTTCTGAGAGTAATCTAAATATCGAGTCTAAGTAATATCTCATGCTGTGCTAAACATCTGTTCAGAACATACACTTATTGGTGTAAATGTTGAAAACTCAAAGGCCATGATTCAGCAGTTCTGCTCCTTAATGTCTACCCAAAGGACCTGAAAGCTATGTCCACATAAAAACCTGCAGGCGGATGTGTATAGCAGCTTTATCCATAATTGCCCAAACTGAGAAGTAATCAAGATGTTTTTTAGTAGGTGACTGGATAAATAAAGTGTGCTGCCTCCAGACAGTAGAATATTATTCAGCTTTAACAAAATGATCTAAGCTGTGAAAAGACATGGAGGACATTTAAATGCCTATAACTAAGTGAAAGAAGCCAATCTGAAAAGGCTACATAGTGCATGATTCCAACTATATGACTCTGCGGAAAAGATGGAACTATGGAGACAATGACAAAAATCAGTGATTACTAAGGGTCGGGGTGAGGGGAGATGAATAGGTGAGCTCAGAGGATTTTTAGAGCAGTGAAGACATTCTGTATGATAATGATGACTATCTGTCATTTTATATTTGTCCAAACTTATAGCATGTACAACACCAAGAGTGAACCCTAATGTAATGTGTGGACTTTGAGTTATTAGAGTGTAGATGCTGGTGCGTTCTTAGTAACAAATGCAACTATTCCTGTGACTTATGTTGACAGCAGGGTGTTATGCATGTGTAGGAGCTTGGATCAGATGGGACATCCATGGTGTAAACTCAATGGTGGTGTAAACTCAAAAATGATCTAAGGAATAATCTTAAAAAAACTCATGAAATTGAAAGGCCCAGGTGGCACTTTTATATTTTTAATGTTGTTTATATGGGTCATCCAAAATAATATCCCAGACTGCCTGAGGTAAGTCTCAGTGGACCTCCTCAGTGATATTGTTTCCCCTCCTCTGATGAAGTCTGTTCAAAGTATTCATGTTTCTAAACTAGGCCTGAAAGGAGAAGAATCTTCCTCTGAAGTAAACTGTACTCAATAGCTAATTATTTGGTAAATCACTTGTATTTATTGCTAAGCAATAGGGGATTTGGTAGAAATACCTAGATTCTGCATGAGTTTTTTGGGGCCTTTTCTCAAGCGTTGATAAGGCATTTAAACAAGCAAAGATATACACATAAAATTTACTAAGATGTGTGAAACTGTTTAATTCATTCAGAAATATTTATTTGGTATCAAGAATGTATCTGATACCATTCTAGGATACTAGAGTGAATGACAGGCATACCCATTAGTATGCATGTAGTTTGGAGGAAGAGGGAGATGGATATAATAAAATTTCCTCTTCAAATTCAGCAGTAAGCAGTGAAATGAAGGCAGTGTATGGGGTGCTGTGATTGTGTATGACAAGGACATCTAAGCTAATATGGAGAAATATGGACATCTTCATCGCAAATGCCATATTTTAGGCTGAGATTGGAGAGGTGACTAGGAGTTTGAAGGTCTTGTGGAAAGAAGGCAAAAGCACTGTGCTTTATGAGTTCAAAGAAGGCCAAAGCCCAAGGATATTATTACCTTGGTGGGGGAGAAGAGATGATGAGGCAGAGAGGAAGGGGATAAGGAGCCACTATGCAACGCCTTCCTAAACTTGCTATGCACTTTAGTTTTTCTGAAAAAAAAAAATAGGAAACAAGTGAAAAGTGATCAGATTCCAGGTTTTTAAAAGATGACTCTGGCTACTCTTGGAGATTGGATTAGAAGGACTAAGAATGGGTGCAGGGGGACATTTTGGAGATGCTAAGTGGTCTAGGAGAGAGATGGTGGTGGCTTGCTTTAGATTGCTAGTGACATGGCTTCTGGACTAACACCTATCTTTCATGTTTCCAGAATAAACTAAAATATTCTTGTCTTATAGCAAATGAAGTTTCTTGAAGAGATCTGAATAGAAAGCCCATGCATGTATTAGACAGCTGTGTCGTCAGTGTGTATTGATTGTGGGTTGTCGAGTGTTCTGCCTGTCTGCATGTTTTTATAATGGTGCAGATAGCGCCTGAAGATTCATGAACCGATTCCCAAGGAGTCAGATAGTGATCTTATACCCTAAAGAGGAAGGTGATATTAACGTATCACTGTGACCTGTGAACATTTCCAGGAAGTTGAATCTTTCAAAGCTTTTTAAATTAAATAATATATTGCTTTTGTATTGTTAATGCTGGGAATAAACATTTGATTTTAAACCTAGACAGTGCATTTACAGGTAAACTTAAAAAAAAAAGGAAGTCTTTTATTTGACACCTTAAAGTGTATATAAAATAATATGTTTTCAGTTGTATTTAAATTATTTAATATAACAATATAATTTCATCTAGAGTATTATTTAACAATGTAATAGAATATCTCAAAAATTTTTATGAGAAATTCTTGCATTTCAAACAAATTTGAAATTGTTACAAATATCTCACTCTCAGTTTACCAACCACCATTACAATTGATTAGAGAACAGTTTAACTGTGGCAACAATATGAATCAGCTTAACACTTTTCCTCCCCTTCATTCATCTTGGAATGAGATAATGAGGCAAGACTATGCTAGTAGAGATATCACTTTTAGCCAAATAATTCATCTGTGAATAGCCCCAGATTGCAAAAATTACAGCCTCATTTAAGCATTATTTATGGTTAGAGTGAGGTTAAAACTTTGGCAATATTTCACGGTGCATGGAGAAAAACTACTCATGACAGCGTATTTACACATTTTATAGAAATGGATCAAGATGATTCATTTTTATAAAGCTAATTGAACCTGTTGAAGAACACTACTAAATTAGTCTTTATGTCAATGAATATTATTTTTTCGAATATTATTTTTTCAATTGGGTGAATATTATCTGTTAAATCCAATAATCTCTAAAACTGTATAACCCATCTCCTACTTGTTAATGGAATGTTCCAGTGTAGTCCTGACATCTATATACACCTATGTTCTATTTTAAAATGTAAATATAGACAATTACTATACATCATAAATAAATTTTAAAATGCAATCTGTCTTCCCAGTTTCAAATGTCATCCTATCTGTGGGTCATTTTCATGCAAATAATCTGCTGTACTTGGTAGTAATTACATATAACATAGGACAACTATGGAGGTTAAAAAAATTGCTTAGTCACACATGAAAGATACAGAATTAGAAACATGAAACGTTATGTCTGTAAATTAAAAAAAAAAAACAAATATGTAGGCTCCTGTAAGGTTGAATTAAATAGTGACATATACAGAAAAATTCCTGAAACGCCTTCTTTCATTCATCTATCTCCCCAGAGTCCTATTCATCACAGTATGATAGCTGCCCTTGGTCATTCTTTCTTCTTTCACTGATTAAAACAAAAAGGAAACTAAACATGCTCACAAAACAACTGTGATGATGTATCATCCACTGAAGAAAATATACAAACCATAAACAAACAACAAATTAATGTTCTGGTGCCTAAGACTTAGAATAATGACATCTTGGGGATCATTTGTTTGCAAGAAAAAGAAAATAATCAAATGAATTTAAGAAGAAAAGTATTTGTTTCTACCTACTGATAGCCTTGGAATTCCATCTTAAGAGTTTGTACTTTAATCTGAAGGCTAAAATCGTCAATGCGTATTATAAGCAGGAGAATGATGCTATAAGTAGTGTTTCAGGTGTTTCTAAATCTAATAAAGGACTGTAATTTGTTTTGTAATCACACAAAAAAGTGAATATCAACTGTAGATAAATTTGAAAATACAATTAAGAAAATAATAGAAAAAAATGTAAAAAGAAGAGTTACTCTTATGGCTCAGAGGGTTCAGAACCCAACATAGTATCCATGAGGATGTAGATTTGATCCCTGGCCTTGCTCAGTGGGTTAAGCATCCAGCATTGCCACAAGCTGTAGTGTAGGTTGCAGATGAGGCTCAGATCTGGCATTGCTGTGGCTGTTGTGTGGACCGGCAGCTGCAGCTCCAATTCGACCGCTAGCCCAGGAACTTCCATATGCCTTAAAAAGCAAAGGAAAAAAAAAAAGAAAAATAGGAAAAATCCCATTGTTACCCATTGTCCACCTCATTGCTCTGAAGCCCCAGCATAGGTTTAAGGAAAAAATGGGAAAATAGAACAGATACCATACATTGTCATATGGTAACGATTTCCCTAGAGGTCTTATTGGATCCATAAGTGGTGATATCGTCCCTGCTCCTCACTCTTAAACAGGCCATCACATCAGTGTGTTTATATATGTGTTTATATGTATACATAAAGTATATATCTTATAATAAACCTCATATGTATGAGGTTTATATTTTTTAAAATTCTTTTTCGGCTGCACCTGCCCATATGGGAGTTCTCAGGCTTGGAGTGGAATCAGGGCTGCAGCTGCCTGTCTACACCACAGCCATAGCAGCGCCAGATCCAAACTGCATCTGCAAACTACAATACGGCTTGCAGCAATGCTGGATCCTTAACCCACTGAGCAAAGCCAGGGATCAAACCCACATCCTCACAGACCTTATGTCAAGTTCTTAACCTGCTGAGCCACAGCTGGACCTCCATATATGAGGTTTTTTGTTTTTTTTTTTTTATAAAATATTGACCCATGTGATCATGTCAGCAGGCTAGAGACCCAGGAGACCCAATGCTATAGTTCTCATCCCAGTCTGAAGGCCTGAAAACTAGAAGTGATGGTATGGTTCCAGGCCTGAGGTCCAGGAATTACCGAGAGGAGCTGTTGTTGCAGTTTAAGTCTTAAAGGCAGACAAGAAATGATGTCCTCTTTGAAGACAAGCAGAAGGGATTCTCATACTTGGGGGAGAGTCAGCCTTTTTGTTCTAGTCAAATCTTAATCTGATCAGATTAGACCCATGCATATCAGGGAGGACAGTCTACTTTATCAGTTTATTGACTTAAATGTTTAATCTCATCCCAAAGCACCCAGAATAATGTTTGGCCAAATATCTGGGCACCCCTTGACCCAGTCAAGTTGACACATAAAAATAACCATCACATTGGTTTTCTTAAGTATATGTAGACCTTATTCCTGATATCTCCCCCTGTTTCCCACATGGTCAGTTATATATTGACCTTGATTTTTCCAATTGGAACATAAATATATTTTAAGGTTTACCATCTTCTAAAAATCCTGCCTTGATCCCACATCTCCCCCATGCTATTGTACTATTTCTCTGCTCCTGCAAAAACTTAGAAAGTATTGTCTGTATAAACTTTATGCTCTGATTCCTAATATTTTTTTTCGCTACAGCTGTGGCATATGGAAGTTCTCAGGCCAGGGACTGAATCTGAGCTGCAGCTATGACCTATGCCATAGCTGTAGCAACACCAGATCCTTAATCCACTGTGCCACAGCAGGAAATCCATCTGACTCCCACCTTGGTCTTTACTTCGCATATTCAGTCTTTTATTTGGCATTGTAAACTTATGATCACTATCAGCGTTCAGTCAGTCTTTTTAATTTTTCATCCTTTCATAACCTCTCAGGAGCACCTGATGGTTGATCTCTGTCTCTTCTTGGTATCACTTTCTTCTCTTGGTTTCCTTGCTTTCTCACCCTCCCTGTTTTCTCCTTCAACCCTGGTTGCTCCTTCACAATTATTTTGTTGCCTGTATCAGATTTCTCAATTTTGAAAGTGATGCAGGGTTCAATTTCCAGCCCTCTTAATTTTCTATCTATACTCTTTTGGAGCTCTAGAGTGATCTTATTCAGACCACGGGCTTTAAATACCATTTAAACACTGATTATTAACACCGCTACTTTATCATGCTCTTGTCTTAGGATATTTGCCAAACTTCTCTGAGCTACAGTGTATTCATCTGTCTATTCAAAAAGATAGTAGCTAACTGACAGTTTTTGAAAGGATGAATAGATTAATAGGTGCAAATATTTCAAACCATGCCTGGTAAAAGTAAGCACAAAATAGAGTGCTGTATATTCATCCCTTGGTATCCTCAGGGGATTGGTTCCAATACTTGCCATGAATATAAAAGTCTATGGATGCTCAGGTTCTATAGTGAGTATTCCTTACCCATCAATACTGCATCTGCAAATTCAGCCAACTGCAGATCTTAAACATAGTATGGGATTCGTGGTTGGTGAAATCTATAGCTGTGGGACTTGTGGATAAGGAGGGCTGACTGTACATGTATGTGTCTGCATATTCATTCACTTTTAGTAACTTAAAGCCCAGTGGTTATTTTGTTGGTTGGTTGATTTGTTCTGCTTTTTTAACTCTTCAGTAGATCTCTCCTCCTTTCCTTCTAACTGGGTACATTTATACATTGACATTGACAAAGCAGAATACTTTCATGAGAAAGAATACACTCTGGAATCAAACATCATAATATCCAAGCCAGTATTCATAATCAGTAAACATGGTGACCTTGGGCAAGTCTTAGGCTTTCTGAGCCTCAGTTGCCTCATCTGTGTAAAGGGGATTAAAATAATTGCTACATCTATTTTATAGAGTGATAAGAATTCAATTGCTTACTATGCATAAAGCACTTCAAACAGTATCTACAATGAAATAAACACTACTTGTGAGATATTTTATCACTATATGTGATAAATTACATATGCCTATGTTTTCACTACTAAGGTGGTCGTAGTTATCCTATTTTCCCATTGGATTATAAATTTGTTGAATACTAAGCCATTATTACTGACTTTTATTCTTCAGAGCTCCTACCTACCACAGTTAGGACATATAGTTGATATAAATAATCTCAGCAATTCTGCCTAGTAAATAATCTGCCAGTAAGATCTTACAAATATATATATATCTTTTATTTTTGTATTACGAATTTTGTATGACCTGTAAATACAGAACTATCTTATAAATAGAAGTTTGCAATCAAAGGACTACTAATGCCTCTGAGTAGAGTGACATTTAATGAATTAGGATTCTTTTAAAATTTCCGTAAAGAATACATCTATGACATAAAATATAATTATATACAGATAAACTGGTTATAAAACTAGGACAAAAAGTTGATGAGTGTGTTTGTCAAAGGAAAAACAGAACAAGATTATGAAATCAATGTGTACTAAGTGTTTTCAAATCCTTATTTTGCCTACTTTAATGAATGCGAACCCTAAGTAGCAATTACTGTGGGCACGCAAACCAGATTCTTTCTCATGTCATTTCTAATTTTCCCTTGCTGCCATAGAGATTAATTCTAGCTTGCTTTAAAACCCTGGCCTAAGTTCAATTGTAATTAATGTCCAAAGAAATATTAGAAATTTTGCAGTTAGGGAAGAGTTTCTATTCCTGCTTCTCAAGTAACAGAAATTTAGTTTTAACTAAATGGCATTAATGCCTCTCAATAAAGATATAAACACTTTTTGTTTAAATCTCTTCTTAGTCAATATTTATGTAAATAATAAATGTTATTTATGTAAATAATAAATGTTAGAATGTTCTATTAAAATTATCTCTATAGCATAGACACAATCACATAAATATAATAACTATGTTATATACATAGTATTTCATAAAAATATTAGAAAACTTTTGTGATTAATAATAGGAAATGAATAAGGTAAATTCATTTCTTTCAAGCATATATAGAAATATGGATAATCTTTAAGAGTCACAATGTATATAGTAGTCTGTAATAAATATTATGATGAGCTGAAGATGAACTTATGAAGATAGTAAATGAGGTAAAATATATCACTATTTTTAATATGCATGTTTTATTTTAGATATAAATATTAAAACATATTTATTCATCAGATACTACATATAAGATACTTAATTCAAGTCCTGCTTATTCTAACATTGCTTTTCAGATGACCAACAAATATTTTCACAATGCCAAATATATTTTAGTCACTATTTTGGGTACTGAGGTTATTCAAGACAAAATCCCTACTGTTAGGGTGCTTATGTCTTAGGAGTAGTATTCCATACACAGAGGAAGCTGAAATAAATAAATGATTCAGGTATGACAAAATTAAGATGAAATGGTTTTGTACACTTGACAGAGACTTGTACATGTAAAAGAGTTCTTTACATTAAGCAGTCAGGAGGGTCCTTGTGCCTTGGCATTCTTTGACCATCTCTATGAAGTGCATTCCAGGATAACACATCCATACAAGTTCTCTAAGACTGAAATGCACAGGATACATTCCACAGACTAAAAGGGCAATGTGCCTGGGGCATGTAAGAAAGGAAAAGGCTAGGGTAAGATGACATTGAGTGAAGGCCAGATCATGTAGGGTCTTGACTGCCTTGGGAAGAAGTTAAGAGTTTATTTTCTTGCAGTGCAACTTACTAGTAAGAATTTGATGACCCTTAAAAGCTTAGAAATAAGAGTTCCCATTTCAGCCCAGCAGTAATGAACCTAACTAATATCCATGACACAAGGGTTTGATCCCTGGCCTTGCCTAGTGGGTTAAGGATCTGGTGTTGCCATGGGTTTTGTTGTAGGTCTCAGATACGTCTTGGATCTGGCCTTTGCTGTAACTGTGGCATAGGCCAGAAGCTACAGCTCTGATATTTGACTTCTACTTCTAGCCTGGGAACTTCCACATGACTCGGGTGTGGCCCTAAAAAATAAAAAAAAAGCTTGGAAACAAAATTCTGGCTGCTGGATAGATGATAGGAGAGCAAGAGTGGGAAGCAGGGAAATGACAAATTATTTGACAGTTGATAGGAAATGGCTCAAAGTTGATGAGTTAGACTAATGTACTTATGAAGAGGTGATCAGATTTAGGACATATATTTTGAGGAACTTTCTTTATGGATAAGATAAGAGAAAGTGAGAGATGTCAAGTATGACTATCAGGTTGTGCTTGTTTGTTTTTCCCTGAGAAACTGAGCTGATGTTACTGTTGTTTGAAAATAGAAAAAACAAATGTATGAAAAGGATGAAATAAATTGTCTTGTTTGGGCTGCATTTGGTTTGAGCTGTCTATAGATACTATTGTAAAGATATCTGATTGGAAATTAGATACGTGAATGAAGAGGTGAAGGAAGAAGGCCAAACTGGAGAGAGAAATGTAGGAGTTGTCAGCATGTAGAATGCATATGAAATCATTGGGGTGGAGGTGGTGAATGAAGTAACTAGGGAGAAAAATGTAGCTAGACCAGAGAAGAAAACTAAAACTGAAAACCTTGAGTATCCATAATTCAATGGTCTGTAAAAGCAGTCGAACCAGCCAAAAGAGCAAAACAAAATAGCAGAAAACCAAAACCAAAACCAAAAAAATAACCAAACAGGAAAACTAAAATAACTCTGTGAAGATGCTTGAGAAACAAGAAGTAAAGCAAAAAACTGAGAGACTACATACATCTAGAAAAGGAAATATTTTGAGAAGAAATGAGTGGTAAATCTTACCAAGTGGTGTGCCAGGATGGTTCAGGTTGGCATTAGTATGACACAGTCTGTGCTGTTACCAATTAGAACTTCAAGAAGGAAAAGCCTTATTGGCTTTTGTTAAGTGTTGAAGGTTAGGATATGGAAACAATGAGTCTGAAATGTTTGGCTCTGAAGGAGAAGAGAGAAATGGCTAGCAAAGGGATATAAATTCATTTATTTCACTTAAAAAGTTAAACATGCAAGTTTCTTGGCTGCAGCAGCTGTCAGAGTATTATCTTCAGAATGGGTTCAGGTAATCTAGATGGATGAGTTAATCCCATTTTCTGCATGCATTATTCTTTCCTATACGCCTTGAAACTTTAAGATTGGTGAAAAACAGTGATTTTCCCAGATGAATAGATCCTTCCTTCAGTCTAAGGCATTTACATAACTGCATTTTCTTGTTAAGACTTGTAGTCAAGTTCAAAGTTCCTACTACATACCAGTAACTACATTATGTTTTGGAAAGTCAAAGTAAAAAAGATATATCCTCTGTCATTTTAGGAGCTTGCAGCCTAATTGCTCTTCATTAAGCTCTGAGTTTGTCTTATTTTTTTGAGTTGTACAATTTAGTGCCATATCAATTGTGTTACCACCTCTGGGGGGGTTATGATATTTGTTCTAGATAGATAAAAATGAATTCACTGTCACAGTTACTTTGGAATTAAAATGAAAAGTCCATCAGGAATAACTTCCATATTCAACTTTTCTGGAGAAAAGTGTAAAGAACAAAAGCATCTGCACTGTGTGTTAGTTGGCAAGTCTCCTTGTCTGGCACTTTCCAAATTGTTTTAGCAACGTTTGGCAAGAATCTATCACAAATTATGGATGATTATAATTTTGCAGTATGTGAAAGCAGATGGAGAAGATAAATTGACAGAGAGTGTGTTTCTTCCTGGGAAACTGATTGGTAATAATAATTATCTTTAAAGAAGCAAAAAAAAAAATAAAATAAAAGTAAGATTACCCACTGACTTTTAGATATATGTTTGAGAACTTAATTTGAAAAGCTTTCAACTCATACAAAATTGGAAACTGATAAAAAGAAAAAAATATACCAAAAATTACTCTAGAATGATACCCAGTATCATACTCTGACACATACTCTGACTACTATAAAAGCTTATTTGTTTCATTTCCCATTTGCTAAGGAAAATAATGAATTAAGTTGGCAGTTAATTGAAGAAAGAGCACATAAATAATAGCAGGTTATTTTTCTTAGAAGTAAAATTTCTGGGCTCCTAACAAATGAGATAATTTTTCAATATATGTATTTTTAAACTCATGAGTAATCATATAAGAAATCATGGTAACTATAAAAATGGCCATATTTTAGAGGAAGTAAATTGAAAATAAGTTATTAAAATAATTCATAATTGTACTTTATGGTTTATAACAATGGACTTTTGGGGAGAACTGAGGTCTAGAGTCAGAATACTTGGGTTCAAATCCTAGTTCAAACTCATTTCTTGCAAATGACTCCCCTGCTGGCCAATCCCTCCTCCCCACCCCCACCCCCACCATAACTTCAGTCTCCTTGGCCCTCACAGTACTACACCCAGGAACCAACCACTTTTCACCGCCTCCACCACTAGAATCCTGGTTCATATTGCCATTATCTTTTATCTGGACTATTGAAATAACCTCCCATAGGTTTTCCTGATTTGAATCTGGCTACCTGTAGATAATTCTAAAAAATGGCAGTTGGAGAGATCCTATTAAATGTGTCAGACCTTGAAGCTCTTTTATTCAGCTCCCCCTTGGCTTCCCCTGGTCTTCAGGATCCACTTTCATTCCATCCCCATCTCATACCTCCATCCTCATTGTTTGTACTCCCCCCAGGAAGTGGGCTCTGGTTTCTAGCACTTTCTACTTGCTACCACCTCTGCCTGCGGCCTTTTCTCTCATACATCTTCACCACTTGCTCCCTTACTTCCTTAAAATCCTTCAGGAAAGATGCCCTCAACATCCTTTCAAACAGAAACCCTCCCTGACACAACCCTATCACACTTCCCTAATTTATGTATTTATTTTTTTATGGGACTAATTGTCATCTGTATACTCTATTTGTACTATTTATTGTTTGTCCTGACTTACTAGAATGTAAAATCCTGGACAGTAGGGATTTCCATGTCTATTGTTTAGTGACCTGACACAAAATTGGAACAACAAACAATTTTAAGTGACTTAATTAATTGTAATTGTTATTATCATGTTTGGGAATTCACGTTCTGGTTGTTGCCTCAGACATTCATGGCAGGTAAATCACTTAATATTGCCTTACCTATAAAATGAGGATTAAAACTCCAACTTCACTAGACTGTTATGGGGATTAAACAAGATAAAAATATCTACCTTCCAGGCTGCTATGATGGTTAAATAGAACATTTACATGAAAGTACCTAGCACACTGCTTGGCAGATAAAGGTGATGAATTAATGTTAATAGAATTTGCATCTGAATGAAGAGATAATGTTATGCAAATCCAGTCATCATTTATTTGGGCCCTGATTTCGTATTTAGGAAAAAAGGAAATTATATGGGATTATTTTTCACAGAGAACTTTGTAGAGCATAGACTCTTACTCAATTATGTATTTGTTCCTAAACTTCTTATTCATATACATTTAGATAGTTTCTATTTTACTAATAAAATATATATCACTAATAAAATATATATCACAGAGTATGCCTGAGTATTTTGCCAGTGTCTCATGCCCACAGACCATCAGGGAACACTGTTGTCATCAAACAGAGTCAGATTTATTGTGTATTTCTGTGAAGGCGATGGAGACTACACTCCACATGAATGGTGGCACACCTCAGCTAGAGGGTCCTAGAAGACACTTACAGGTTTGGGGCTCGTGTTAGGTAATTTTAGGGGTTCATTTAGGACAGTAGTACTTGGGGTAGAATGCCTTCAGGTAGCAGAGACAATTCTGTGACAGACTATCTTAAGTTTTATCTGGAGGGTGGGACTAATATTGCAACTGGCAAAGTAGCAGTGATAACTCAGTTGAGCGTAGGGGATGTTTGGTAGTTGTGTGTGGTTTGTACAGTCTTGTTGTTTGTACCTGGCCATGACCACTGAGAGGTCTTTCATTCTTTTGCTTCATCATGGTCACATAGTGGCCTTGCCTGGAGTTGGTGACCTGTGAGATCATTGATGTGCAGCAGGAGACACCATGACCTCCCTCATAGGATTGAGGTTGGACCTGGCCACTCCTCGGTCTTGTTGCTAGAGCTGGATGAGCTCCCAGATGTCAACGGCTGCTTTTCCCTTTCTCAGTCTTTGTACACATACACACATGTATTGGAACTTACTTTGACGATTTCAAAATTTTTTTTCAAAGTACTGAGCTACTCAAATTTAGATGATCTGTCCTTAAGATATATAATTTTAGTGGAAAAAGTATAATTTTATATCCAAACTAATCATAATAATTTGCGACACCATTTTGGTAGAAATTGTTACTTGGCCTTCCTTAGGTAAATAAATATCCAAATATAGCCTGATTGAATAATATTTGGGAACAAATGAGATTTGCCAGACATAGCTGTAATGTATGTATCATTTTTAAAGAATGCAGTATCACAATTAAAAATAGTATTTGCAGTAACAGTAGACAGAAATAAAAATTGCAATGCAAAAATGTTCTTGTAATTGAATCATAAAGAAACATCCAATTTCCTCAAGTGCCCTTTAAATATTATTGTAGCTTGCATAAATTCACACTACTTATTTTTTGATTCTCTGTTAGGAGATTTGCATTTAAAAGTTTATTATTTATGAATATTCCACTTATGAAAAAAAAAAGAACCTCAGGCCAGTTTATTTTTTGGTTATGCCCACGGCATGTGGAATTTGCCGGGCCAGGAATCGAACTCAGGCCACAGCAGTGACCAAAGCTGCTCCAGTGACAATGACAGATCGTAATCCGGTGTACCACAAGAGAACTCCAAGCCAGACTGTTTAAATGTTAGTTAGCTGTTGCGACCTAATATAGTAGCTATGAAACTAAAGTAAAATCTTTCAGCATTATGTTTTAAAATTTTACTGGATTAGGTCATTATTGGGATAAGTAGCTCTCACCGTTGTATAGATCAGGATAGACAGGCAGATAAATGGATAAAAAGATTATAGGTAACCCTTATAGATTTTAAACTGTGAACGCTCATCTAGTCAAATCCCTTTTTTGGTGAGGAAAATGAGACATACTGACAGCCATTAAACTATAAGACATACAGAGCTGAAATAAGGAACTAGAGTTTTTGAGTTCCGAGTCAACCCTTTTCCACTATGACACGTCTTATCTCTGGGTTGAGTTGAAAAATATCCACTGTGGATTTATCTTTCTTATGCAGGAATTCACATAAATTCAATATTTATTATTTGGGCCACCCAGGAAGAAGAGTAAGTAAAATTGTCAAGCTCTTTTTATTTCACCATATTTTGCTAGTCTGAAAAAAAGTACACCTGATCACAAAATGCTCCAATAAAAGTAGACATAGGTGCCTTTCCATTGCATGGTATGGAATGAGAACTAAAAATGGTGACTCTTCTATTGACAGCCCCAAGCATTCTATGCTTTTTTTTTTTGACAAATTATCTAATTTCTAATTCTTACTCAAATTGACACCTAAATCAAGAATTTTGGTGCCTCAGCAAGCTCTGATAACAACTCTGGCTGTTTTAAGTTAGAAAGTTCTGAGTGTATAGTTCAGACTATTGCTTACTCTTTGTGGAGTATGCATATACTTAATAGTCAGTGAACTCATGTTTCCATGAAATACAATTCCACAGCAGGATTCATTGTTTTGTAAGGTAGGTCTTGGGGGGATAATTAAAAGTAGATTTAGAGTAAAAAAATACTCTCTTTAATGTTCTATTTTATGCTACAAATTACTTTTAACTAGAAGTCTCCCAACAAATCAGTAAGCAAGCACAAGTAAACAACCAAAATTTGATGGACTACATGGTAATTTGAAAAGTTTTGTCACCTTTTTTCTTTTAACAAGACTTCTTTTTTATAAGAGCTTTTAGACTCATAAATTTAGTTAGAAATTTTATGTTTTCCCCAAATCCCTTTTTTAAAATCCTACATACTAGTTCATGGGCATGTGTGATACATTTTGCTAAATGAAACACTCAATTATAGGACTGTGTTTGCTATGTGCCCATTTAGTCAAGGTTTTTCTCATTGGTGAGGCCATCCTTACTTAACACCTCATTAAAAAAAAAGCCAGCCTCTTCCAAAAGAACTAATTTATTGTACACCAAGGCTCTATGCTTAAAAATGGTCTCCTACTGTATGTAAAATAGTCTAAGGCTTGTAGAGTACCTAAATACTATGGGTTCCATATACCTTGGAAATAAAGATGCAAATCACAAAACAATAAATTCTAGGTTTGTAGTAAACACCCTGAAGAAAACTTGAAAAAATCATAACTGTCAGTGAGATAGATGATGAGTTTTTGTCATGCAAAGGGGTACAAATCATAGTGCTGTTGCAACTCTCTCTTGCTTTCTCTTTCTCTCTCTCGTTCTCTTCTTTGGTTTCAGGCACATCATCAACCTTAATGATAAAACCCTTCCACAAAAATAATTCTTAAGCCTCAGGAACAAACACCTCTTTGGCACCCTGAGAGAATATTTCTCAAATATCATCAATCTCCTTCAGATCATGATTTACAACCTTTCTTTGTGGCCGACTTGAGCCATTTGCGAGCATGCCCCAGCAGCGTCACACTGGGATTTCCCTCCACTTCGCCCTCTAAACACATAGCAACGTATCAGTGTGCTCTGCCAGTTTGGAAACATGTGCTTGACAAAGGAATCAAGTACATACTACAAATATTAGGCTGTAAAATCACTTTCCAGAGCAGCTGCTTATTAATACCTGGACTCTCCAGGAAAATGGAGAAGGGCAAAGCTATTCCTATGTAGGTTCTGAAACCATTTTTTTTTTTTTTCCTGTTTCATATGTCAATTGTTGGTGGCATTCAGAAAGCCAAGTAATGATAACTCCAGGGCATGAAATTTGAAATAAAAAAAAATAATAAAGTCAGTGACATAATTTTTATGGGTGTGTATTTCTCCTAACAAAAATGTACCTAAAGAACAGTTAACAGTTGTCTGATAAATGCTATCTTTCTGGATGTTTTCCTTGAAATTCAGGAAAGGAGTCTGTACCACAGATGAATTCATTTAGTATATACCTAAACTGATTCTTACTCTCTGTGCTCACTGAAACAGATGCACATACATTATTAATTGTTGACTAACTTGCAATCATCATCAAGGGCAGAAAAACTATACCCCCATCAGGAAAGCACACGAACATTATGATTACTTGAAAACATAGGCAGATCTTAAGATGTCTACATTAAGTGAAATGGTAGCTACTGACAGGTCTAGCAATATTTATGAAGGAAACTTGGCAAAGAAAGATGTTTACTATAACCAAGTGATGCAAACCGGAGGAATCTGTGAATATGGGTGTTTGATAAAAGGATCAGAATTTCTATGCTTTGTCTCCAACCCCTCAAAATAATGTGTATTTATACAAAGTAGGATGAGAGTATGCAATAATGACACATAACTTTAGTCTTAACAGGAAGTCTTAGATTTCTTTTTTATAGATGGATTATATTATAGGAAATGATGGTTCACAAATCCAATCACTCTGGTGGTCTGGTGAAGACTAATCAAATCATAGGAGAACATCTATATTAAGAAAATCAAATTCATTTTAATTCTATAAGCAAAGGAGTTCATATTTTCATTTTCCTCTTGCCTTGGGTTCTTATATGTTCTGTGGTATGGGCTGGGAAGTTTTCAGTTTTAACTATCAAGTTGCTAAATAGAACCAACTATAGGTTTCGAAGATGGGCTCTCTTTTACATTGCTGGTAAGAGTTTAAATTGAAAAAGAATTTGAAAGACAATGTTGAAACAGTTTTACACTGCCTTAAAGAATCCACATATTTTTACAGAGTAATTTCACCTTTCTGAAGGATGTAATCTGAAATTCATATAAAGATTTCTATAGAGAGAGATACTGTATTATAACTAAATATTGAAGACAAATACTCAATGCTAACAGTTAATTGGGTTATGGTGTATAACATATGCTGGGATAATATGAAGCCATTAAATAATACATATGTAATGTATTCAATTATATATCATCTAATTGGAAATACATGTGATAATGTTAACAATAAAAAGCTACTTAAAAATTTGTACAATGTGATCTTTATTAGAAAAATAAACACTTTGAAAGACTACAGAAAGAAAACAAACCAAAATGTTGACAACGATTTCTCTTAAAATGGGATTATGGATGATGCTAAATTATTTACTTATTTTTTACTCTTCTGTGTGTTTTATTTATAGAGCTGGTTTAGAATTTCTGGTTTAGAACTCCACTTTTTAGAACTGGTTTAGAACTCCTCTGTGACTACCACTATATTTCCCAGCCTCCATACATCACGTGGGAGTTATGTTAATGGTTCCCATCAATGGTAGGTAGACAGAAGTCATGTCCCTTCCAGTCCAAGGCTGTCAAGTTTGGATATGTATTTTCCATGTGCATTCTCTTTTGTGTTCTATATGGGAAGTGAAAATTCCGGGACAGGAGAACAGGCTAGATCTCATAGCTACTACCTGGTTAAAGGGCTAAGCAAGTGTGCCATATCATCCTTATACTTACTGAGATTTTTCAGATTTGTAACTTTCGGCATAGGCCAGCAATTATCAGCTAGTTTACTGTGATACAAGAGACTTTTTAGTTTTCTTAATGATAAAAGTCAGGGATATGTGAGCTATGCAAAATAGGAGTAAGTAAGGTATTTCTGTCTTGATTATGTTATCTAAGTTTATTGAAAGCATAAACAAATGTGAGGGTTTTGGGATTCTTAGCCTGGTTGTTTAATCTCCTTACACTGGGAGTGGCAGTTTTCCAGATTTTATACAAATAGCAAAAATACATACAAAAATGTAACAAATATGTAGATATCACTGCTTCAAAATGCTTTCTTCAATTCAGGAAAAAAAATTCACCTTTGCATGCTTTTACATAGACTCTTCCTTCAGGCTGTAATTCCTCCTCTGCCTGACAAATGCCTACTCATTCTTCACACCCAAACTCAAATGTTATGACTCTATAAAACCTTGTTCAACCCAGTCCCCAATGTGTATGGCCATCATTCTACATAAGCTCTAGGTTCAGAAATGATCATTTAAAAAAATTGTTATGTTCCCACATCTTAGCAAAGAGCCTAGTATAATGTAAATAATCATTAGATTTGATACGGTTTCCAATAGGTTTCATCTGCAGTGTCCTATGTTTATCAATTCTACTTTAAAAAGTGACAGAATGAGTACTATTACTTGTTATTCCTCCCTGACTTAGCTATAATAAAGATCCTTTATCTTGGGTACTTTTGATTCTGCAATTTTAATATAGTAATTTAAACTTTTTTCTTTTGGTAACTGAAGCTTCTTTTAGAAGAAGATAACCTTAATGTTTTACCTTTTTTAATGTTAAATAACTCTTATTCCTTTTTTTTTTTTTTTTTTTTTTTTTTTTTTTTTTTTTTTTTTTGTCTTGTTAGGACCATAGCTGTGGCATATAGACATTCCCAGGCTAGGGGTTGAATTGGAGCAGTACCTGCCAGCCTACACCACAGCCACAACAATGCTGTATCTGAGCCGTGTCTGCAACTTGTGCCACAGATCGTAGCAACACCAGATCCTTAACCCACTGAACAAGGCCAGGGATTGAACCCATGTCTTCATGGATACTAGTCAGGTTTGTTACCATTGAGCCACAATGGGATCTCCTAAATAACTTTTCTAATTAAGATTTTTACTAAGTGAACATTCAAGTATATAAATTCTAGCTTGCTTGTGTTGTTTACAGACCATTATGTAGTCATTAAAAATAATATAGTAAATCTAGTTATACTACTTATAAAATGTTTCATTGTATATTTTGGGGTCAAAAAATAATGAGTGACAGGATTCTACATAGGTTATGGACTTCTGTTTCCACTTAGGATAGAGAAATCCTCAGAAATACATTGCTCCTACCCTAATGACACAATAGTTATAAAACTTTAACTTTTATTTGTCTTAATCAGAAAATGCTGAGTTCACAAGGCGATCAGGCTCACTGGATTTCTAAGCCCTCTGAGGAGACAAGATACATGGATTCTTTTACCTTTGGCAGAATGTGGGGGGAAAAGTCAGCCATAATAAAAGTGAGTAATAAGAAAATATCTAGGAGTTCCTGTTGTGGCTCAGCAGTAACAAACCCAACTTGTAGTCATGACGATGATGGCTCAGTCCCTGGCCTTGCTCAATGGGTTAAGGATCCAGATCTGCAGGTCACAGATGTGGCTCAAATCCTGAGTTGCTGTGGCTGTGGTGTAGGCCAGAAGGTGCAGTTCCAATTCAACCCCTGGTTTAGGAGCTTCCATAGGCCACACTTGCTGCTCTAAAAAGATTTAAAAGAAGAAAAGAAAAGAAAATATCTAAAATGTTAGCAAACTCTTCACTCTTAGCCTGTTGAAGGCTAGTGTGAAAGTTCAGACTCTCTGGGAGCCTCAGACATAAAAAAAAGTCTGTTGTCATTTAAAAGTTCTTTTCCATGAGCCTTCACTTGGTAGCTATGACAACAACTTAGGGAAAGACCAGGGGAGCTGAGAAGTCCCACTTGATGGCAGATAGGCACAAAACCCTTCTTACTTCTCTAGACTCTTTCTCGTATGAGGCCAAGCTGTTTGCCTCTGAGAGAAGGGTAGCGAACTTACCTGTTCCCACCACAACTACAACCATTTTGTCATCTTAATCAGTTCAAACTGTTATTACAAAATACTGTTGAGTAGGTGGCTTAAACAGCAAACATGTATTTCTCAGAGTTCTGGAGTCTGGGAAGCCTGAGATCAGGGTGCCAGTATGGTCAGGTTCTGGTGAAAGCCTTTTCTGATGTGCACATAGCAGTCTATTGCTGTATCCTTATTGCCTGAGAGAAAAACCTCTCCTGTCTTCTCTTCTTTTAAAGATCACTCCCCTCCATCATGCAGGGTCCACCCTAGTGACCTCCTCTATACCTAATTACTTCCCCAAAGCTCCACTTTATAATGTCGGAACATTAGGGCTGGGGTTTCACCACATGAATTGGGCAGTGGTGGTGGTGGGGCAGTGGGGATACAACCATTCAGTTCACAACACCAAGTAGCACTGACAGTGGTCTGCTCCTGTAAAGGGGAGGAAATCCTTCCACTGGCCCCTGGCAAAGATATTCTGCTGTGGAAGAAGGAGTGGAAGCCAGAGCCATCAGATCCTAGGGAAGGGGGAGGAAAATCCCTTGGGTGCAAGATCTTTCACTGATATAAAGTGGATGTTTTCTACTATTGAGGGAGCAGTGGGAAATCCCTGGCCATCCAAGACCATCCTAGACCCAAGGTAAAGTCTGGATGCTAAGGTTGGAGAAAATGCTGAGGAATGCTGAGATAGTCACATCTTTTCCCAAACAATTCCTATCAATACTTGGGTTTTCTCTATTTAGACTATCAAATAATTATTGTTATATGACATAAACAATTTTATAGTCTTCTGTTTTTCACATATCTATGCATTATATGTTTTTCTACATGTTGTTACATACTCTTCATGATTATGTTTAATAACCTAAAAATATTATGAATAGTGGGTGTACTATTTTATATATGTATATATATGATTAGGTCATTAAGTTTATTTTTTTCTTCCATTTTTTTTCTCTGTAACGAATACTGTATTTTCAGTTAATACATTCTGGTTGCATGTAACAGAAACAAAACTGACTTAGCAAAAAACAAAAAACAAAAAAAAGTATATGCCCCTGACAATACAAGGAAAAATTGAACAAAGTTTTCAGTTAGGTCTGAGCCTGAGACAGTTCTGGGGCTATAAAAGAAAATATTTTTCATGTTCTCTCTTTCATTTAGCTATTGACATAAATTCTTCTCCCAGCTCCCAACCTCCATGTCCTTCAAGTTTTAAGAAGGAAAAAATCTGATTGACTTGATTTTTATCAGGTGTCTCCTTAACTCTAATCAGCAATATACAAGCATGGCAGCCAGCAAAAGATGCCCCCTTGTGAATCTGGACAGATAGTTCCACAAAAAAGCTGTATAGATAGCTCAGTCTCTGAGAATACGATGAACGTTTTGGACAAAGAGTGTTTTTGCATTTAGGACCATTTCTTTTGAATACATTTCCAGATACAGATTTTCCCTTTCTGTTGCTCTCCTTAAAAATCCTCCTCTGCTGATGTTATCTAAGCCAATGCTTTCAACTACCACTTAAAAGTAAACAACTTTCCAACCAATAGCTGGATGTCCAATCCTACATTTATTCTCAAGCCTCATTTATTCAAGCTCCTTATTTAAAATCTCTCACAGAAAGTATCTTTGGTATTTCCAAACCCCCAGAACTCATTTAAACCCATAATGCATTGGGCCAACCCTGCTTCTTTTTCTCTATTATCTGAATTAAAATAATACTTAAAATTGTCAATGGTTCTCCAAAAAGTTAAGATAAATTTCTTCTCCCTGTCTAGCATGTCTTCATAGTCAGACTCCAAGTCTGTTTTTTTCACGACATTGTGATGTTATCCTTCCTGCTACCACCACCCACATACGCGTGTGTCTTCCTGTGCTCCAGCCATGAAAGGTCAAGCTTTCATCTCTATTTTGTTCTCTCTCCAATGCCATTCTTTATCTCTCTGACTAAACTACTTCAATCGTCTCAAATATTAATGTCTCAATTTTTTTGTTGACTCATTAACTGACCCACTCTCTGTTACTATAGTCCTTGTGTATAACTTTTCACAGTGTTTGTTGAGCAAAATAATCATTGTTTATGTATGTGGGTTTATTCCTGTATATTGATCTCTACTTGAATAGAGAGTACATGAAACTATGCTATGTAAATTACCAGACCCTTTTTCGGTTTTTCCTGCTTGGATAGGACTGCATTACATCTTTGAAGCCTTACTTCCTGGGAAAGTGTGTGATGTACAAAAGCCACTCATGTATGTTCTGATATGTTTGGATGTGTATTGGTAAATTTCCCCCAGAAAATCCTATCATGTCTCTTCTTTATACTTTTCCCTACTGCTCCCTCTGAAAAATGTCATGTCTACCCAGGAAAACAAAATCTGCTGCTAGGCAATGTCGATTATCCAACACTGTTTAACCCATACAAAAACATAATCTTGACTTAGAGTTTGAAGATAGAAGCAGGTTATGAGAAAATGACTGGAACCATTGTTTGTGTAGTGCCAGTGGAAAAGGAAACTTTTACTTTGGCATTAATTAGCAGTTATTTGAAATATTAATATTGGTTTTCCCTACTTGGAGAATTTAAAGGAGATTCTATCTCCTTCCCTTAGGCATATTTTTTTTTTTACAGTAAAGAGTTTAGCCAACTGTCTCAGACCTATACAATTCCAAAGGCA
The DNA here is from genome assembly GCA_004024745.2 of Catagonus wagneri. Taxonomy (NCBI): domain Eukaryota; kingdom Metazoa; phylum Chordata; class Mammalia; order Artiodactyla; family Tayassuidae; genus Catagonus; species Catagonus wagneri. The sequence continues at coordinate 4,673,247 of PVHT020000065.1, forward strand.
AGTCAATCCATCCTAACATAAGCCTCACCATTTTTGTTAAACTTGTATATTAATTTGCAATATTGGGAGCCAACAATAAAAATGCACTTTGGCTAAACTGAACAGAAAGGACTAGGGGGAAAAGGAAAGAATATTTGGGACTCAGAAAAATTATAGGATCGAAGTTCCCATCATGGCTCAGTTGTAACGAGCCCGACTAGTATCCATGAGGACGTGGGTTCAATCCCTGGCCTTCCTTGGTGGGTTAAGCATCCAGCATTGCTGTGAGCTGTGGTGTAGGCTGCAGCTGCTGCTTGAATCCCACATTGCTGTGGCTGTAGTATAGGCCAGCAGCTGCAGCTCTGATTTGACCCCTAGTCTAGGAACTTCCAAATGCCTCAAGTGTAGCCCTAAAAAGACAAAAGGAAAAGAAAAAAGAAAAATTATAGGACGTAAATGTTTTCATTCGAGTGCTACTAAATTCTCAGGGAGCTCCAGAAAGCTAATAAAGAGAAAATAGCTCCTGAGTACTCTCTGTATTCTAGGGTAAATGGCACCAACTCTGCCCACACTGATTTTCCATCCCAGCAGAAATCTTGAAAAGTACATCAGTGGGGATAGGCAGGCTCCCCTTTATAAATCTACTGGGAATTTAGGGGGGAAAAAGTTCCTGTCAGTGGTCAACCAGCAAAATCTATACATAAAAAATGTAGAACAAATGAATTGCTTTTAAATTAATAATTGAAGACTCTGTAAGATTTATAGTTTCTATATTGCTCTGATTATTAAGTGATTGTATATGCAACCGTAGTGAGAGAGAGTGTTTTATGGTAGCTCAGTGTGATGAGAAATAAGTTATTAATTCTACTTTTGAGGGAGAAGTCAAAGGAGGTTTCACTTTCAAGGTTGTGGCTTGTGCTTTGAAGAAGGAATTGGACTTTCTGACAAGGTGGGGTTAGGAAAGGGCATTCCGGACAGAAATGACAACAGCATGTACAAAAGCAGGTGAACACACAAACTCCAAGCACAGTGAAACCCCCAAGGGTGTATTTTTGTCTCTAATGAACACATTGTATCAGGACGAGGCAGTCCCAGCTCAGGACAGAAAACCAGTGGTTCAAGCAGCCAGGAAAGCTGTGAGTGCTAAAGAATTGGACTTGATCTTGTACATTGTCGTCAAAAGCTTAAAAGGAAAGGAGTTAGATGATCAAATCTGCAATTTAACGAGGTCACTCTAGAATCAATGAAGCAAACAGGGACAAGGAGTGTAATGGGAAAGAGCTGAGGCGAGGATAACTGTCCACCAGGATATCCTGGAAAAACAACTGAAAATCATTTTTAAATATTGTAATATAAAAAGTACAAGAATGTGGAGTTCCCATGGTGGCTCAGCAGTTAATGAAACAGACTAGCACCCGTGAGGATGTGGTTCCATCCCTGGCCTCGCTCAGTGGGTTAAGGATCTGGCATTGTCGTGAGCTTTGGTGAAGGTTGCAGAGGTGACCTGGATCTCGCGTTGCTATGGCTTTGGCATAGGCCGGCAGCTACAGCTCCAGTTGGAACCCTAGCCTGGGAACCTCCATATGCTTCAGGTATGGCCCTAAAAGGACAAAAAAAGTGCAAGAATGTAAGCATAACATAAAATGTAAGCAAAGAGTACAGTCATCCTTTTAAAATATTTATTCATCAGCCTGTAAATATTTTCAGGTAGAATTTTATTTTAAAAATAAGTCATGTCCTTTATTAAAACATTTAAAAATTTCAAGCAACCATTTATATAAAGCATGCTTGACTCATGTTATGCTTCATTAATACTATCTTAGAGTGTATTCATAGCATAATAACACTTAATTTCTCTTTAGAAATTAAAGCAATTCTTGTGTATTGGAGTAATAATTCTAGATATTATTAATATCATAATGAGCCTAGGGCTAGTCAGGTTTCCCGTTTAACAGACTACCTAGGGTCAAATTTTGATAAATATAATATTTTAAGGTAATGAAGAACTATAAACAATTTTCTTCAGCAAATATAAGTTCCCATAATTAATATGTTACACTGTAACTATAATATATATTAAACCTCAGGAACAGTTGTTTTGGTTCAGATGCTGCCTGTTTCATTAAAAATGCCAACTGTAGGCATTTGATGTTAAAATCTTATAGATAAATGCTGTTTGTTTAATGTCTATCAATTGCAAGCTTGTTCCTACAATTGATGTTAACAAAGTTAGTGCTTCCAAAATTATAGAGTTAAGTCATATTAATTTTCTCAAAATGGGCTATTATTTGGACTCAAGAAGCCAGTGCAACAATTTAATCTTTAAAAATTTTAGAAAACCAAAATCCACTTGATTTTTTTTCTCTCTGTTAACCAGTTCTGGCCTTGTATTATAACAATTTTATGCATTCTTTTACATTATATTCTTCTTTCCATTAATTCTGAAATGATACCCTGTTTTATCTTTCTCCCTTTTCTTTCTTTCCCATGCTAAAAATGAATCCCCCCTAAATAATGAAAAATAGATATGGTAGCCACAAGGACAATTATTAGGATTGCCAATCATACAACTTCTTCAGTATGATTGAAACTATGCTGTGCCCAGAAACATACCATGAGGCCATAATCTGCTCTTTCTGAATTCCAGTAGGAAGGATAAGTAAATGTTTTATTGTGACCAAAACATTCAACAAAACAGCAAATATATATTTAGGTCTAGAATTATTCAAAGAATGGCATGTGAATACCTAGAAAAATAATATCAAAGAAAAACTCATATCAAATTTGGTATTAATACATTTTATTATGTATGAGATACTGGATGAGAATATCAGGCAATTTTAAAGAACTGGTATATGTGGAAAAGTAATTTCAGACCAGGATTTGATTTTTTTTCAAAAAAAAACTTGAGAAGGATGAGGGCATGATAGCCTTAGTAACGAAGTAAACAGAATAGCCATAAGATGCTTATAATGAATTAATGTTGGCATAGAAGGTTCCTAGTGATTTACCATGGGTATTATTTGACTTGTCTAGGTCACCATTTTTCATTAATATAATTGGTAAATATTCAGAGGGCATTCTCACCAAGTTTGTAACTGACACATATATCAAACAGATGTCATAGTCAGGATTTAAAAACAAGTCATAGAAGGCTCTATTCTTTTTTACAAGCCCCAACTTTTTGTTATTATGTTCAACTAACGCAAAATTACATACTGAATTAGGCATCATATACATGTCAAAATGTTGTAAAAAAAAAAAAGGGTTTCAAATATTTGCTCTCAATTTCTGTATTTATTTTGTTGTGGTCAAGTAATGCATGGTCCATGTACCATTATTTTAGGAAATTATTTTTTTAAGAATAGTAAAGCACTCTATGAGCCTTAGTAGATTATTAATTCTTGATTACTGTATATAGTACCAAGTACTTTTTGTTTATTTGTTTTTTAACCTGTATTTTATAAGGTGAAATTTAACAGGAGTGAGTAAATACTCTACAGAGGTACTGTAAAGTCAATTACACAAGATGAAACAAACCTCATAGCAGCTTCTGTAAAAACATATAAGAATTGAGTTTATAATAAGATTAATATACCATGTGAGTCAATAAGAAATCAATAATAAGAAGTTAGAAGGTTTCTTTGTATAATTTTCACTGTGGTATTATGTTTGTTTCTGTGTACTGTAAAAGAAAGAAGCAAAGACCCATAGAGGGGAAAAACCCCAGCCTTTTACAAAACTGAACAGACTTCCTGAATTTTGTATCATGAAATGCATGGATGGATCTGGGAAAAAATAAGACTAGAGACTAGATGCCAGATCAGAGTTGTTAACATCAGAGGGAGTCAACAAAGAATTTAAACCAAAAGAATAACATGATTCATTTTTAATTATTTTAGAACAGTTACTCCTGCAGCAATGGGTCGTGTACTTACAGATAGTGAATCGAGACTGCAGTCTGAGAGAGATGATGGAGAAAGTAACAAAGAAGGACAGGAGGAGACATCTGAAAGTAAGAAAAAGGCAAACTCTGTAGGACTTGTGGACTTATTAGATAGCAAGTGAGAGTTACATTTAATTTTTCCCTTTCTCCCAGGAAGAAAAACAGGAAAATATGTGAGTGGGCAATTACCAGAAGGGTAAAAAAAAATACAGTAGCTACTAATTAAATTCATTTATTATTTTAACCTATTTCTTAAAGATAAGATGTTACAATTAAAAGAGACCAATTTTATCAGCTGTAAGAGTTCACATATTGGATTTTGGTCAAAGCCCAAGTTGTAGATGAAAGTACAAAGGGAGGAAATGGAAAATGTCTGTGCTGATCGGGACACAGGACCCCTTTACATCACTTATAAAAGGTAAACAACAACACTGACCATACTTACCATCAAAAATGCTTTTAGTACATGTTAAGCCTGAGATTAATTGCAATGCTGGAGAGCCTTCCTCACTTAGAGACAAACTGAACTGAAACTATAGTGCTGTTAGATATAGTTCCCTGTATGTATAACTTGGTCAATTTATTGTATAGCAGAAATTGGTGGAACATTGTAAATCAACTATAATGAAAAAAAATTAAAAAAAAAAGTATAGTGCTATTGAACAACAACAACACAAAACCCTTCTGGATCATTTTAAGCATCTGAGAAAAGCTCAAACTTATAATGGACTTCAAATGGACAATGTAGGACCAGGTTACATGATAAGAGGATTGACAACTTTCAGTGGGAGAGTATCCCCTGGCCTCAGATTCAGGAAAGCTTCACAGATGCTGATTCTTTGACTCTGTTTCCTAAAAATGATAATCATCCATGCCAGGCTGGTGTGAGGAAATGAGCATTCTTATACATGAATAAATTAAAATTCAAACCAACTTTCTGGGAAGCACTGTTGTATTGTATGGAAGAGGCCTAACAGTGTTCATTCTCTAAGTCTCAGTACTTACTCCTCCGGCAATCCAGCTTATGGAAATAAGTGGGAATGCGGTGATCAATGTTCACAGATGATCACTGGAGTTTTATTTATAATTACTGCTAAATATAAGACATATACTCTAAAAAAAAGAACAATGGAAAAACGGTTATAATAAAGGAGTGATCACAATAAAACACTATGAAGCTGAAATATGTATACAAAAAGCAGGTTGTCAGTGACATTTATTTTTTAATATTTGAATATAATACACTAAGATGTTTGCAGTGTTTATCCATTGGCTATAGGATTATAGATGTTTTAAATTTTAAATTTAAAAATTTTGCCTAACAATGAGAATTCATTGTATGTATAATTGAGGCAAAAACAACATTTTAAAAGTCCAATTAGATCAAGCTTTATTATCTTAGAGCGTAATTCCCCCCTGAACAAAGTAAGTTTATCCTTTGCAATTTTAAACCTTGTTTCTGAATAGAAAAGACAGAAGCCAAAGGATATGATAAGTTTAGTCTTAATTTGTCATTTGTCAATATTACAAAATCAGCCCACAGTAATAAGTCCTGTCTCGTAATGGGTGCAGTGATGGCTAGTGAAAAAGAAAAATCGCCAGAGAAAAATCATCTGATTTGAATCATTTGTGGATCTTCATGTTGTAAATGCTCCCACTATGGCTGATATCAAACTGCCAACATTTAGCATCCATCTTGCAAATGATCTGATACTTAACAATTGGCCCTCCCCGGGCAGCACAGACTCACTCCAATTCTTCACTAACAGATGCTCAACCAAGTTTGCTAAGCTAAATGAGTAAGGTTTTGGTTGCCTTCTTTCTGTCAAAAGATTTGTTCCTGTGGGCTAAATTTTCCGTATGCTTTCATTACTATTTCCTATCATTTTAACGATTTTTTTTTGCTATATGCCCACTTTTTTCAACCTTTTGGACATATATGTTTATTTCCACCCACGTATATTATATTAATTTAAGGAGATGACAATTCTTCGTTTTTTCCTCGGGTTTACCTATGGATATACTATCAAAATCAATTTTTAGAGCCTCCTGTCATTCTCTCCTTTTAAAAATCATTGGTTGTAAGATTATGCTTAATTATTTTATAACTTTAAAATTTTATCTAAAATCTAAGGAACATTCAACCTGTTCCAGTATCAATTTATTATTTTTATTAAAATTATTTTATTTGGGCTATTTTAAACTCTAAGTTGAGTGGTTACATTCTCAGGTTACTTCTTTGTCATCAATAATTTCTTTCTTTTGGGTCATTTCTACACCAGAGGAATGTTCCACTGGTCCTTTCAATTATTCACCTTCCTTTCGAATGTTTTCCACAGAATACACTTATTCTTTCTAATCATTTGATGTCTATTCCCTTCTTCATAATTATTTAAAAGACAACGGTTCATTAAGTATGCTCATCATTCCTTTGTGCTCATGGCTTCAAGTCTTGTAAAGCTGCCTACTATAAATGATTTTCAAATTTTCCCATACCTGCTCGGTAAAGAGAAGAACAATGGTATTTTTTTACACTCTTCATTATTTCTTAATTGTTTACATTTCTTTTCTTCATTTTTTTGCTCTTGATGTCTGATAAAGGGAAGAAATTCAATAACTCAAGTGTGTTACAGCACCATTAATTTTACTCCTGTACTTATTATTAGAGGATCTATTTTTCTCAATGCTGTTTGCTTTTCACTTTATATATTTATAAGAAAACACTTAATTTGAATTAACTTCTTTAGCTATCATTATCCCACTTATTTTTGGTTGTCATCCTTGCACTGCGGAGCTTAACTGAAATATGATTTTGTTTTTCTCTTAATTTCAAAACATAATCTTCTTACTATTAGTTTTTAAAGGCAATCGCTCCAGCTATATTGAAATTGGCAAGTTATGAAAGCAATTCTTGAGAAGTAGAATAACCGAAGAGTAATTAACCCATAATATCTCTGCTCAGAATTACAAGCAAAGTGTTTTTTTTAACTGTCTATCAAAAGAGGACAGAGAATAAAAGTGTGAGAAAGTTGAGCTTGCTTAGAATTTCAAATTCTTCGCTTCTTGTCTGGAACAGTTTCCCCTGAATACCTTTCCCTGTAAGAGTGTGAACTTTGAATTCATTTTCAGGAAGACTGCCAATAATTATTAAAATCAAATTTAACTCAAATATATAGAAATAATCTCTGCATTTAATGGTTGAAATTACCATGTCCCGTGAAGAAGCCTTCCACTTTCCAATCTTTGGGAGATAGTTCTTCATGGGTAACTCCCATTTCTGTACAGCTTGCAAGCACAAGTGCTGATTGCCCTTTGTTCTGGACTAGCTTCTCAAGATGTTTATATAAAGAAAAGCCTTAGATGATAGAGATAGACTTCCTCCATAGCAAAGGAAGGGCAGGCATACTTACTGCCCCCTATAAAAGATTTGGGTTTCCTATGCTTAATATTTCTCTCCTGTAATAAAATCCACTGCACATGCCAGTGCTACTTGTTCATCTTTGCATATTCCGTGAGAACTAGGGTTCAGGGAGTTCCGTGGTAGGTCTGGTGGTTAGGACACAGAGCTTTTACCACTGCAGCCAGGGTTTAATCCTTGACCTGGAAATGGGAATCAAGATCCCACATCAAGCCACTATACAGCACAGCAACCCCCCCAAAAAACTGGGGTGAGATAACCAACACAGAAGCGTTATAAATCTTATTACTTCTATTGCAGTGAATAAAGTTCTTTTGTCTCTGACCTAGAATCTTATGTTTTTCACCAACATCCATGAAACTATAACAAATTAAAATTTTAACTCATAAGTAAAGTAAAATATGAGACCCTTTGCTTTTCTTCTTACAAATAGTAAACCATCATTGGCTTTGGAATCAGCTTGTTGTATCAAAATCTCTAAACGTCTTGGAAGTTCCCATTGTAATTCAGCAGTAACAAGCCTGACTAGTATCCATGAGGTTGCAGGTTTGATCCCTGCCCTCACTCACTGGATTAAGGATCTGGCATTGCTGTGAGCTATGGCATAGGTCACAGACACGGCTCAGATCTGGCATTGCTGTGGCTGTGGTGTAGGCCGGCAGCTGTAGCCCTGATTTGATCCCTAGCCAGGGAACTTCCATATGCTGCAGGTGCAGTTCTGAAAAACAAAATAAAAAGGTCTAAACTCCTGGAGTTCCCACTGTGGCACAGTTGGTACAGTATCAGTGGCAATGGTGCTGGAAGCTACAGAAGCGCAGATTTTGATCCCTGGCCCAGTGCAGTGGGTTAAAGGATCCAGCATTGCCACATCTGTGGTATAGATCACAGCTGCAGCTCAGAAGTTCTAAACTTCCTAAAATCACCTGATTACTTCCTGACCACTCTGTTTCTATTCCATGAATAACCCAGGTTTTATTTTAACCATAGGAGAGAAAAAAAGATAGAAATAAAAAATAATTGTATTGTGCATTGTTTCTATACAGGAACAAGGTGATCAGGTAAATGCTGGGTTGAGAACCACAGAAATAAATGATTGAAGAGGAAATTCTTGGCTGTGTAACTCTAAAAATTAAAAGCAGTGCAAATAAAGCCACAGCAATTCATACATCAGAAATGGGTTGATTCTTTTGACCTAAAGTGGAGAGCTGTTTATAAGGAATTACTATACTTTTATGACTGGGAAGGATAAATGATCAGAATTGAGACAACATAGAGCTTTAGTGTGAATTTAGAAAATGCTATCCATCTGGGTGCATGAAGCCTACTACTTTAGAAAGCTGCAGATGCTCCTGTGAACAGACAGAGCCCTACTCTAGGACTCCAGATTTTCATGCTTTGTGAGTGGAACTTGGTCATTTCAGAACGTAATGCTATCCTCCCACAGAATATTTTAGAGAAGATCACAAAACCTCACCATCTCAAGCAGCAGCCATGCATTTTTTCATTTTATGTGAACCTGACTTAAGAATAGTTAATAATAGTTAATACATTTATTTAATGTATACTGTGTGCCAGGCACTGTGCTGAACTTTCAGTGAGCTGTCGAATTTTATTCTCGGAAGAACTGTATGAAACTGCTATAATTAACCTCACATTGCAAATGAAGAAAATGAGGTCTAGAGTAGACTTTTGGAGTGTAACAAAGGCAGGACTCAAACTCAGGCCTGTCTTGAGTCCAAAATCACACACTTAACTATCACATTCTATTTCCTTTAGTATATTCATCTACCTCCCTGTAAGAAAAAGAATATCCAGGTTGAGGCTTTATCATGACCTTTCTTTCTCCCCCGTTTCCCACTCCCAAGCTTCTCTTCAATTAATATTCCTAAAGTAATTCTTCTTCATGTTAGCAATGTGATGATTTAGAAATCAAATGCCAGAGTTTAACGTCAGTGTTAATCCCTTTGTATTGTGCTGTGTGCTTTGTTATATCTTTATTCTGTTAGAGAAAAAACTGTTTCTGAAATTTTTCATACTCTCAATTGTACTATAACCACCAAGTATTTTGAAAGAAAAATCTTCTTTCCATAAGTTCTGATATTATTAACTTATGGTATATGTTGTCAATTTTTAAAAATGCGAAGCATCCCTGACATTTTTTTTATAATCAAAATCAAATTTTCTCAATTAAGTCTCTTGATTTTCTATTCTCATGTCTGGAGAACATATCCTTTTGAATTCTCTTCTTCCCAGAATTCAGTAAAAGCTCATTAATTTTTTGGTCTCTTGAATAAAGAATTAATAATAACTTGGAAATTAAATAGGCTCAAATGATCTATATTTTAAAGTTAAGGAATGTGTCATGGGTGCAGCTTGGTTTTCCTAAATCCACTGAGTTTTTCTTTATTCTTTCTATTTACATTCATTTCCTTCTGTGGAAGAGAATGAGGATGTCTTTTGAGGAAGTTTACCCAAAGTAGCTCCTTCTGTAGCTAAGCCTAGACAGATCCATGGGATGAAACTGCCTGAGAAGTCTTAAGGCATGGATCTTTTTATATTTGTCAACAGTCAGTCTTGTTCTTTTCTTTGTAAAAAGAATCAGCTTTTCTTTTGGCATTAAGTTTTTTTCAGCTCAAAAAAACCCAGCGTTTATAAATTATTAGAACATTGTGATTAATGAGTTTCACTTAAAAATGCATTTTAAAAATCTTTAGAATAATGAGCTCCTAAGTGAACCTTTTGTGTCTCTAGTGACTGATTTATATTTCAAATAATGTATTTTTCATTCTTCTAATTAATTTTTGGATCATTGTTAATGATGGGCTGTGGGAAAATTCAAAAATGAAATTCTATGGGCAAAATTTTAATCAAACAACAGAAGCCTTTATATCTATCGCTGTCATAGCATTAAATTTAATGGCAAGAAAATCTATGATTTTTATTGTATGCCTTTACATTCTTGTTATTCTTGAATGCCTAAGTTTTACTTACAATGATTGCTTTCAATACTGTTTCATCAATATCTGAATATTATCTCATTCAGTACAACCTGATAAGATATATAAAAGTAAGGCATTTATAAACACAGGTAAATATGAAATTTTAATAATAGCAATACAATTATTAAGCCATCATATACAAGATATTTGCATTGCATCAAATTTCATTGCCTAAATATCTTAATAAAATTACCCTGCTCTGTGAGAAAAATGTATAGAAAACAAGTCTCAAAAGATTTTCATGTGTAAGGGATGCCAAAATTTGATTCACCTTTCTTAATTTTATGAGGCATAATAATCTCTAATTGTATGGGAAACCAAAAATATGCACTATTGCCATGGAGTTAAAGGATCTTCCAATTGTGACAGCAGCCAACTTAACAAGCCGATTCTAGCAATAATTGAGTTTCTGTGCTTTTCTTTTAATTTCACTACCTGATGATACCTGATAGTGGTAGACTTTATTTCAGAATCCCATTAGGTACCATTATGAGATCCTATTTCCTGGGGTTTTAAAATCTAATTGTCAGTCAATGTGTTACAGTAAGCCTAGCTTTCGTTTGATTCTCATGGCTCTACGCGGTGGGAAAAAAACAAAAGAAGTATGTTCCATCATCCTGTCAAGGAGGTTTCTTAACAAATTACCTTTCCCCTCAAAAGAAAACACAGAGAGACTTTCTTGTTGCTTTAACAATTCTCATAGTTCATATCTTCTTTTCTAAGCTATTAAAGGGAACAAAAACTGAAAACCCATAGAGCACAGACATTCTGACAACTGATGTCCTTAAGATTTATGAAGAAATTTAAGTATTTAATAACTGTATAAGAGTAAGCTGTGCTTCTTAAGGATATTTTAGATCTGCTCATAAACCCCTGCCTTGTCTAAGAAAAAAAGTACCCAATGTATATTCCATTTGACCTACTAAGAACATTTGACTTAAAGTTTGAAAATTGATTATTTCCTTTTCCTTTAGCTATTTTGTCATGAAAGACATTCTCTACATTATTTTTTAAAAATAAGACTTCATAACTATTTTCTCGTTCTAGCACATTTCTGGATTTTAACATTTTTTTAAACCTCATATGTTCAGCTCAGATTGCTATTGTGTATCCCTAAGCCTCACCATTGCTGTAACTCTAGTGTGAACAGCCCAAAGCTAGGGGACGGTTAAATTACGTATGAAATCCAGTTGATTTTTTTTTGTAAATCCTGTGTAGATACCCTTAGACTAGAACTAATTCACATTAAAATCATTTGGACAAAAATAATCTGTGGGTTGGTTCAACTCATAGATTTGTTACTACTTTCTCATTCTATGTAAGAATATTCCTTCAATTGTTTTAAATAAAAGCCCCTCAAAAATAGCAGAATAAATTGCTGCTTAATATTGAGATAGCATAATTGCTTAGATACCATATTTTCTAACATTCTGGGGAAGAAGAAATGAAGGCACATTTGTCTTTATTCAAAACTGTAAAGATCTTGGTCATTTGTTTTTACCTTGAATTGGGAAAACTAACTTATTATAAGTGGTCTCAAACTGATCTGCCAAAACACCCCAAAGTGGCCCTGTTCCTGGCTCAGTGTGCATCTCTGTCCTGCCTTCCACGTATGCAGCAATCTTGCTGTGATTTTTTCTGGATTTCACTAAATGCATTAGGTTATATAACTGTGAGCTCAGCACTCAGTTCCCCTTAGTCTGTCATAGACTATCCTGATCTACAATTACACCGCCATCCCCCCTCCCTACCAAGCCACAGCAGCAGAGCAGCACAAAAGCAAGATATGATGCACTCTGGTCAAGAGCTAGCCATAACAGAGGGCCATCGGCCCCTCCCTTGCTGCATTTCCCATTTATCTACAGTCTTTTAAATCATTAAAGAGCTTAGCTCAAACCAGTTCAGTTTTTCCTAATGAAGGTCAAAATAAATGCAGAAAAAAAGGTTATGTCATCAATAAAGCAGCCCTTTGGAGTGGGGAAATCTCGAGTGAAAACACTACTAGAGAAACTTCTAAAATGAATCTGAAAATTTCCAGTGTTTTTTAGGAATTAGGGAGGAGATTTATATCAGTTACATCATTTCTGAACAATGACTTGTGCTAAGCACTATAGTATTATACATTTTTTCCATTAACTAATGAAGAGGATGTGACCTTCTACATTTTATAAGAAAAAACAAACAAAAAGTTGCCAGAGATTTTCAAGGTCACCTAGTTAGTAAATAGCAAAAGTACTGGCTTTTAAATTCAGACCTTCATGACTCTAAAGTCTATACTTGCTATACTTCATAGCCCATTAAAACCCATTGGCTTAAGCCAATGAGAAACGTCTAAGTTCTCAAGAAGGAAAATCAGAAGTTTGGTTATATTACATGGTTTTCTTCTGATTTTATGTTCTCTCTCTCTCTCTCTCTCTCTCTCTCTCTCTTTCTCTTTCTTTAAGGGCTGCACTTGTGGCATATGGAAGTTCCCAGGGTAGTGTCAAATCAGAGCTGTAGCTGCTAGCCTACACCAGTCAAAGCAGTAAGGGATCTGAGCCACATCTGAGACCTATGCTACAGCTCATGGTAATGCAGGATCCTTAACCTACTGAGTGAGGCCAGGGATCGAACCAACATCCTCATGGTTACTCATCAGGTTCTTGTCCTGCTGAGCCACAATAGGAACTCATCCTCTGATTTTAATACATCTCTTCTCACAGCTTTTCATTGACTTCTTTGACTCCAAAGGCACTGATAAATGCTTAGCCACAAGCATTTTATTTTGTATACTTTGCTGAACTCTCTGTACTTCGGGATGATGCCTTTGAAGTATAAATAAAATACCAATAGATTTGACATATCCCACAAGTTCCCGCTATACAAAGATTTAGAACATGAGCGTATCACATTATGTGAAAAAAAAAGATATGAATATCAGATCAGATACTGTCCTTTAAAAGGTAGAAGGAAAATAGATGTTTAGCCACCCCTCTTTTTTAGTTACTAGGCCAAATATAAGAACTCATAATAAGATGATACATTTTTATCAATACCTGTTGGCTATGTCTACAAATTTAAACCATTTTGTTGGTAGCCAGTACACACATAACTTTACCGAAGGGGCAATTTTGTCATCCAGCCATTATTTATTAATAGTTTGACCAGATAATTCATTGTCCAAGCTGGAATACTCTAAGAATGTATAGAGCTATTAATGGTATTCTGGAATCAAAGATATAAATGAGAATATCCCAGGAAAATCATGATATATAGTCATTCTGTATATGAAATGCCTACTTTGTGTTTAAGAGTGTTTTAAGCTCTTTGGAAGGATATAATCAAGTTAGCAGATGACTCAAAAGTTGTCAATATAGTTAGAGAAATAAAATTTACCTGTATTACCTCTAGAAGATAAGACGAAAGAATGTATCATTAACAGTTAAATATAAAGTACCCTTTAAAAATGCCACAGTAATTTCAATAAAAGAAAATTTCTTGCAGGAAGCCCTTGATGAAGAAGAAATGAACTTCACAGAGTTTAGGAATCTGGATCAATATATAAAAAACTTAAATCTAAGTGGCACCGATTGGCAACTTTCAACCTCTTTTGTATTCTTTTTGGCCAGTTAATAATTCCTCTAGTAAACAGAAGGATGATGAATAGATTTAAAAATGTGAAGATTATAGAGGACTCCTAGATTATTATCTGTGAATGAAAGTACCCTGTACCTGAATTAGAAAACAGATAAATATTCTTCAACATTGTGCCATAACTCTAAATGAATTTATTTAAATGTTTCTTTTTGTATTTAGTCAATATGCCCTCCTTTAGAAGAATTGTATCAAAAACCTATTGCCACAACATGCTGCTGACAAATTACCCCAAAAATCAGTTCTTGCAATAAGAATATATTCCCATTGACACAAGTCCCTTGGTTGACAGTGGTTCAGCTGATCTAGATCTGACTTGGACGGGCAGTTCTGCTTCAGGCTGAATATTGGCTAGATTTGGATCCAGGCAGTGGTTCCATTCACTTTGCTTCCATTTTGCTTGTCCCTGAACTCAAGCAAAAGGTGCAGCAACTACCTTAGGCATATTAGTTTTAAAGCAAAACAGTAGAACACATGCATAAATAAAACCACATGTGCATATTTAAGACTTCTGCATGTGTTTAGTCCACTAACATTTCATTGATGAAAGCCTGTTGTGTAGTCACGCCTAGCATCACTGAGGTGGGGAACTATGTTCCATCTACATATTTAAACACACAATGATTAAATCACAGTGTATTCTATATCCATCATATTGGAGATCTAAGTAAGATTTGCAGAAAAAAATTGTTTAATTATTCATTAATTTTTTTTCTTTGAGGGTCTACCCTATGTTATGCATGTTACTAGACAGAGTACAAGAAAGGCATAAACTTTATCCTGGGGAATCACATCAGAAAACAGGGTTTGAGCAACTACTAACTTGTGATACAAGGTAAACTTGGCTGTAGTGATGTTGATAATGTTACGTATAACTGCAGATCTATGAGATTGTCATAGGAGTTGATGCTTTCTAGAACTAAAGTGGAGCAGTTAGTTCCTGGTGACTTTGGATGCAGGTTGCTATAATGCGGGTGCAAGTATATAAAGACCTTCCTGTCTAGCCTTCTATTCAAGTTCAGTATTGGGACTTTATAAGAACTGCTTAACTCTTCAATAATACAATTCAATTTGTAAAGTTACTTTAAAAATACATTTTTATGTTTTGATTAAATAATTTGCCCAGTATCCAATAATTATTTAAAATAGAAATTATAGATTTCATATAAATACTCTCAAATAAAGTGGCTGAATAATTTAGGACACTGGTTGTCAAAGTTGAGTGTGCTCAAAAATTGCCCAGAGTAGCTTATTAAACAAAAGTTCAAAGCCTATATTCCAATATTCTGATAGAGTATTTTGAGGTAAGACCCAGGACATTGCATTATTAACAATCAACCTCTCTGTCTCCAAAACCCAGATAATTCTGAGGGAAAAAAATAATGTTTATAATTTGAATAGAGTCAACCCTCTATATCCACAGGTTTCACCTCCAAAGATATGGAGAGTTGGCTGTACTACAAGGTTTTGCATAAGGGACTTGAGCATCTCCAGATTTTGGTATTGGTGGGAGTCCTAGAACGAATCTTAAGCAGATACCAAGTGACAACTGTACATTATTTTACAGTCATCAGTATTAATACCAGCAATGGATTTGCTTTGCAAAATTCTGATTTATTGTTATCTAACTTAAAGATTTAGAATCAGACATTGAGTATCGTTAATAGAGATACAGTTTCACAGGGTCGAGGAGGGCCCATTATAGGTTAAGTGAAAGGAAGATAAATGACTAAATGACTTTGTTCAGAGCAGGGATTCTCCTTAAACGAACAGCATATATATAATTCTGCTCGTTTAAAAATATATATGAGTAATTAAAAGAAATCCAATTAAAATACATAAGCACAAATTAAGGAAATTTGACAAAATACTTTTTTTTTCCTTTTTACAGCCATACCTGCTGCATGTGGAAGTTCCTGGGCTAGGCATTGAATTGGATGCTGGCCTTCACGACAGCCATGGCAACACCAGATCTGAGCCACGCCTGCAAACTACACCACAGCTTGCAGCAACACCAGATCCTTAACCACTGAGGGAGGCTGGGGAATGAACCCACATCCTCACAGGCACTGTGCTGGGTTCTTAACCCACTGAGCCACAATGAGAACTCTGACAAATACATTTTAAATATAAATTATTTAAAAGAGTTAAAGTAGTATACATTTTATATAAAATAGTTAAGTATAAGAGACTATAAAACAACTAAAAATAAAACAACATCATAAGACTTAAATTGGTAAAAATTTAAGAAGATAATTAGGTAATAGTTACAGGCAAGTCTAGGGATAAAGAAAAGACAAAAGAAAGAATATAGTACCTAAAAAAGACAGTAAACTAGGAATATTTAGATATAATGAAACAGATAAAGTAATCAAATTAAAAAAAAACACAGAATTACAAAAAGATAAAAATAGCATAATGGCAAAAGGAGCTAAAATAATAAAAGAAAATAAGGGGAAAATGAATGCAAAAGAGGGAAAAAGGTAAGGAGGAAAAAGTAAAAGCTGAGGAAGGTGCTAACAATAATGGCCTAACATTTGTACAAAGCAGCAGTAAGGCCTTATATATCAGCTGCAGAAGCTTGAAAATTGTAGTCAGTTTTACAGTCAACGTTTAAAGTCCTTAGAAACTTGTCTTCAGGAGTCAGAAAGAAAAGCTCTTGGCTTTTTGTCCTTTCCCTCACACTCCTGATAACTAGCCTCCTAAATTATCTGTATGGAATAAGCAAAATCAAATACTTGTTAGGTCATATTTTTTAACTTCTGTAGCAACACCTCACCTGCCTTTCTACCAGTGAGAAGCCTGCACATTTGAGAAAGCTGTTTTACTTAATGTGCAAAACACCTCCACTGTTGACAAGAGTGGGAGAATAGTCCTTTCCTGTGCTACAGGAATAACTCACTTATACTCCACTTATAATGTAGGATTTTTTGGTGCCTAATAAAATGTTTTTGATTTTCAGAAAATAGTCACAAAATTTGGGGCAAAAATCCTAAATATTAAATGATAATACGATATTTAACCTTTTTATGTGCCTATTGGCCATCTATATCTCTTCTTTGGGAAAATTTCTATTTAAGTCTTCTGTTCATTTTTAGCAGGTTGTTTTTGGATACCAAGTTGTATGAGCCATTTATATATTTTTTTTTGATATTAACCAATTATTAGTAATATAATTTGTAAATATTTTCTCCCATTCAGTAGGTTTTGTCAATGGTTTCCTTTGGTGTGTAAGAGCTTTTAAGTTAAATTATATCCCATTTGTTTATTTTTGCTTATATTTCTTTTGCCTTAGGAGACAGATCCACAAAAAAAAAAAGTTGCGATGATTTATGACAAAGAGTGTTCTGTGTGTATTTATTTCCTTCTAGGAATCATATGGTTTCAAATCTTACATTTAGGTATTTAATCTATTTTGTGTTTATTTTTTGTACATGATATGAAAAAATGTTCTAATTTTCTACTTTTACATGTTCAGTTTCTCTAGCACCACTTATTGAAAAGACTGTCTTTTCTCTATTATTTATTTTTGCCTCTTTTGATTTAGAATAATTGACCATAAGTGCATGGATTTATTTCTGGGTTCTTTATTCTGTTCCCGTGAGCTGTGTGTATGATTTTGTGTCAGTACTATATTGTTCTTATTTCTGTAGCTTTAAAGTACAGTCTGAAATCAAGGAGTGATACCTCCAGTTTTGTTCTTTTTTCTCAAGATTTTTTTGGCTATTTGAGGTCCTTTGTAGTTCTCTATACACTTTAGGATTATTTCTTCTACTTTTGTGAAAAATGTCACAGGTAGTTTGATAAAGATTGCGCTGAATCTGTAGATTACTTTGGGCAGTATGGACATTTTAACACTATTAATTCTTCTAATCTAAGAACAAAGGATATGGTTCCATTTCTTGGTATCATCTTCAATTTCTGTCATTAGTATTCTATAGTTTTCGGAATATGTCTTTCAGTTCCTCAGTTAAGTTTGTTCCTAGGTGTTTTAATTTTTTGACATGATTTTAAGCATAGTTTTCTTGTTTTCTTTTTCCAATGGTTCATTATTGGTGCATAGAGAATCAATGGACTTCTGTATATTTATATTGTATCTGCAGATTTACTGTATTCATTTATTTGTTCTAATTGTTGTTGTTGGAGGCTTTAGGGTTTTTTTATGTAGTATCATGTCATCTTCAAATAGTGACAGTTTTACTTCTTTCTTTCCAATTTGGTTGTCTTTTATTTCTTTTTCTTTTCTGATTACTGTGGCTAGGACTCCCAATACTATGTTAAATAGAAATATCAAGAGTGGACATCCTTGTCTTATTTCAGGTTTTCGAGGAAAGACTTTGAGCTTTTCACTGTTGAATATGATGTTAGCTATGGGTTTGTCATAACTAGCCTTTATTATGTTATGTTCTCCCTATATCCATTTGATGAGAGTTTTTATCATGAATGGATGTTGAATTTTGTCAAATGCATGTTTGTGTGTCTGTTGAGATGATTATGTGATTTTTGTCCTTCATTTTGTTAATGTGGAGTATCACATCAATTAATATGCAGATAATTACAAAATCCTTGCATCCCTAGAGTAAATTCCACTTGATCTTGGCAAAGAAGACTTTTACTATATTGTGAATTATGCTTGCTAATATTTTATTGAGGATTTTTGCATCTATATTTGTCAGTGATATTGGTCTGTATTTTTCTTTTTGTTTGCAATTTTTTTTGTAGTTTCATTTTCTGGTTTTGGTATCAGGGTAATGGTGACCTCAGAATAAAGTTGGGAGTGTTTCTTCCTCTTTAATTTATTGGAATATTTTGAGAAGTTTAGATATTAGATATTAGCTCTTTTTACGTTGTGTGAATTCTCCTCTGAAATTGTTTCATCCTAAAGTGCTATTTTCTGGAGTTTTTTTTTTTTTTAATTAATAAACTCAATTTTGCTACTCATATGTATAGTTAGCCCACCAAAATCATCTTATTCTCTTGCTGCCTTTAGAATCATCTCTTTAATTTTTGCCATTTTAACTATGATATGTATTCAGGTGGGTCTGTTTGAGTTCATATTGTTTAAAACCCTCTTTGCTTCCTGTACCTGGATATCTGTTTCCCTCTTCACCTTCAGGAAGTTTTCAGCCAACTGTTAAATGTGTTTTTTTTAACCCTTTTCTGTCTCTTTTCTCTTTCTGGGACCACTATATTGTGAATATTTGTATGTCTGAAATTGTTTAAGATGTTCTTAAACTGTTCTCATTTTTTAAAATTAGTTTTTATTTTTGCTGCTCTGGCTGGGTGATTTCCATTTTTTCTGTCTTCCAGATCACTTGGGAATTCTTCTGTATCACCTAGTCTACTCTTATTCCTCCTAGTGTATTCTTTTTTAATTTTGTTTATTGTGTTCTTCAGTTCTGACTCATTCTTTCTTTTTTTATATTTTCTAATTCCTTATTAAAATTCATTGTTCATCTATTCTTTTCCCTAATTCAGTTAGCATTTTTATTACTAATGCTCTCAATTATCTGGTAAATTACATTTATCTATTTCAGTATTTTTTCAGTGTTTTCTTGTTCTTTACTTGAAACAATTTCATTTATCTTCCCAGTTTGCTTACTGTTGGTCTCTGAATTTAGGTGAAATAGTTACCTTCCAGGGTTTTGATGTGGTGTCCTTGTGTAGGAGCGTTCCTATGCAATCTGTGTATGTGCAGTGGCTTTGGTGACAGAGCTGTATCTGATGTGAGCCTGACTAATGTCTTTCCCTAGAATATGCTGGCAACCATCACCCTAGTAGGAAGTAAAGCTGGAGATGGAAGGGCTATAAACAGAACTGGATGTGAGACATGTAGTGAGAAGGGCTGGAGCAGATGTTCAGCATGGGTTGGGGGCCCGTGCTAGGTGGTCTCAGCACTAGAGTTCTGGACTATTTCTAATCTGGTGCCCCTATGACTACCAAAAGGAGCTGCTCTTGCTTTATTCAGATGCTGTGCTGGGCCTAAGCCGGCTCCATCCACCACAACTGTGCATTCTTGGGTGAAGTATCCTTCACCCTAGTGTTGAGCTGTGTCATGGAGCAAGCTGGCCTAAGTGGGTACACAGCTTGGGCTGGAGAGCACCCTGGGGAACCAGCTGGAGGCACAGGCAGTTTCAATCTGTTACTCCTCCTGTTTCTAGGTTAAGCAAGTGTGTGTGTGCTCTTCATGAATGGAATCTAGGTTTCTTACAGTTCTGACATCAGTCCTACTGGTTTTCAAGGTAGCTAAGGAAACTGCTCCAGTATCACATCCCAGGGCTGGGGAACCCGGTATATGATCTGAATCCCTCACTCTCCAGAGAGAATCTCCAAGCCCATAAAATCCCTTTCTATTCTGTGTCCTCTCCCAAGGACTCACATCCTGACAGCATTCTTTTCATTTCCTTTTCAATTCCATACAGATCTTTATTACAGCCTTAGTTACATAAGAGTATTTCCACCAGTCTCAAGTTTGTTTTCAGGGAGAATTTCTCCACATGTAAATGTACTTTCGATGTGTTTTGGGGGGAGGTAATCTCTGTGTCCTTCTGCTCCTCCACCATCTTCATCTTGAGCTATCTATTCCAGCTTTAGAGACCTAAGTGGCTTCTCCCCTATTAAATTATAAGTCCTTTGGAAATTTATATATATATATAATATAATATGTTTAAAACATACATGTGATATGTAAATCTTGAATTTTGAAGTTTGAGAGTTACAGGTTTGAGTCTTAGTTCTTACACTTACTACTAATAAACATTATTGAACTGTTATAATCTTTTAACAAAATGACACTGGTAAAATACAAATACAATACTTAGAAATGATCAATAAAATAATGATTATCAATGTTATTAGTAGTATAAATGTGACTCAAGATATAAACATATCTTATCAATATAAGGAAAGTAAAATATACATAATGTATTTTAGATTACATAAGAGTCTAGTGCCAAAACTAAAAAAATAAAACTCCTGACCATTATGAACCCATTATCCTTTGAATACACATTTGTTTAAATATGTCTGTTTCACTTTTTATATCTGAAATATAATTAGAAACATTGACTCAAAGTGCAATAGTTCATTTTACTATAATTCTTGTACTTATATTTTTATTTTAATAATAATATACTCTCCATACTATAAAGTGCTCTTCTCACAGTCTCCCAAGCTCATCATGTTGAGAAAGATGCACCCACCATTATTAATCAACAAAAGATACTGTCAATCTTAGTCCTCAGATGTTAAACTGTATTCTCTCCAGCAAGCCACAAATCCCTTTTTGTTATGAAAATATCTTTAATCTCATCATGGTCTATTGCACAGTCCACTCCTTTAAGTTATTGATATCATTATATAGCCTCCCTGCCCAAGTCACTCACTTTAAAAGGACTTCCCTTTTGCTCTCGTTGTAAAGACCAAAGAAAAGAAGATAGCTCTTTCCAAACCTCAAAAGGGAAGGAAGTGATCTATTCTTTATTACATTTTATTATGTCTTTTTAAAAATCTTATCATGTATTAGCAGTAATATTCATGACACTGGAGTACATTTACAATAGTTAGCTCTCACGGTCATCAAAAAGCTTCACTTTAGCATTTAATCAACTCTAAAAGCCATTCATTGCTTTGGATATTCCCAGTGCAATGAACGTTATCCATAAGCATTTTTTTTCTTTTCTTTTTTTTTTGCATAGGGAAGCAAGATGGCATGGAGATGTAACGTAACTCTAGTAGGGACTTATTTGATTTTTAAAAGAGCATTTTAATTTCCATAATAGCTTTTCTAAGGAGCCTGCTGAGTGGCCTTTAATCTATCAAGTTTAGGAAAAACTTAAAATCATTGTCTTCCTTTCTGTAGTTAGGGCTCCTTTCAGGAAATGAGCAGATCTCATGGTGTAGACTCAAGCGAAACATCATGTGAAAGGCTGGTTTTGTAGTTGTAGTAGAATCTTTTTCCTGTGGGGTGGGTATTGGGGCCCAGAAAGGTCTCCCAGATCTCAAGTAGCTCTTTCTGTGGTAATAATAACACTGTTCTTTCTAATGGAATAGCTTCTTAGAAGCATGTTCAATGAATCTGGATTAAGAGATTAGAATTTCTGAAAGAAAAGGAAGCCCCTGAACTTCTGCTTCTATGTCATCCTACAAAACATAATCTCTGAGGGCTTTGAGGAGCAATTAAGCTATTGCTATCTTCTCATTACTTTTACTATACTTTTATTAACCTAACATAAGTAGGGGCTCAATCAATGTTTCTGATGAAATAAAACCTGTTTGTTATCCTGGAACTAACATCACTGAAGGAAAAAGATTCTCTGCCTTGCTCTCTGAGCAACTCAATCAAAAATCCAGAGGGTGTTTTCTTTTTTCTTTTTTTTTTATTTGTTGTATATAACATCTAGGCTTTTAACACTAGATTAAATCTATTCATATCTGTTATTTTCTCTGCTCTCTACCTGCATTTGTGATCACTCATTAACCACTTTCCTAATTTCTTTTTGTCCTTTTGATATCTGTTTTATGGATGTTCACCATGCTCAGAGCCTCAACGCCAACAACAAAAGCACGAAAAATTCTTTTCTTTCTCTACATACTTCAACTATTGCCTATATGCCTGAGGTTCAATCTGACATTTTACCATTTTTTTGAATTTTATGCTGGGAATTCCTACAAGAAAACCCCAGTAACACTTTACATACAACATTCAATAAGCACGCACAGGCATTTTTTTGTGTATGTGTGTTTGTCTCTGTTTATGTCATAGATCCTTAAGAGAAGGGACACTATCTTTTACTCCATTCATTCCGTTATGGTCGCTCATTATTTTAACAGCATGGATGCTGTATCAAGATGCTATGTAAAGACCGATGTTGAACTAAGTCACTCAGTAGAAAGTAGACTTCTGTGATATGCTTTTTGTTTTTTATTTGTTTTGCAATGATCTGCATCAGTATCTTCTTAGAAGAACTAATGCTGATAAATATACAATAGCTACCTAACAGCTAAACTTCATTACAGTGTGCTTGGCAGCATGCTTAGTGATTTACATATATTATCTTATTCAATACCACAACAGGGCGACAGCAAAGTCATGCTGGTAATTTTTTATTACCTTTTAGAGATGAAGAAGTTGAGGCATGGGATGATTAAGCAACATGTTTGAGGTTACACAGCAAATGGTCAAATCCAGGTCTTACTGACCTGGCAACTTCTCTGAGAGAGGGCAAGGCTTCAGTGGGAGTAGTATCAGTGGCATGGCATGATAAATCCAGCAGTATCAGACGTGAAGGGAACACATCAAATGGGACAATAATATTCAGGGAACATCATGAGACCTGAAAAAAGATGAAGAGAGGGGTTTCTGCTATATGTTGGCATTGGATATGACCCAAGATCCTTCACTGGAGGCTGGGCACATCAAAAAGGACTAAGGCAGAATTTCTCCACCACTGTGGAAAGGGTGGTCTGACTAAACATTAATAGAATTTAGAAAAAAAAATAAAGACATGCGTTGTTTTTATATGTACTGTTAAATTTTAGGGATGAAGTTTTTATACTTTCTCTATTATGTATTAAAGCTTTGTATTATAAAAATGTTAATTTTTATATAGCCTCTAAATTTAAAGAAAAATAATGCAAAATTAACTTGTCATTTTTATTAATTTTTGAAATTCAAAGATTCAATTTAAAATAAAAAATTATTGGAGTTCCTATTGCTGTACATCAGAAATGAATCTGACTACTACCCCTGAGGACATGGGTTTGATCCCTGGCCTCTTTCAGTGGGTTAAGCATCCAGAGTTGCTGCAAGCTGCCATGTAGTTTACAGACATGGCTCAGATCCCACATTGAGGTGGCTGTGGTGCAAGCCAGCAGCTACTGCTCCAATTTGAACCCTAGCCTGGGAACTCCCATATGCTTTAGGTACAGCCCTAAAAATAAAAATAAAATAAAATAAAAAATTATTAACATTCTTCTCTTTGTCTTATCATTTTGTTCCTCTGTCGTAGAGCAAAAATCAGGATCCATGTTCTATAAAGAAGGTAGACATGAAAACATTAACCTCATTTAAATTTCCTAATGATTTAGTGGTTGAATTTCCCAACAGTAAAGTTGCACCTAAAATTGATCAACTTCAGTCTCATCACAGATGTCCCTAAATCTGTTAGCAACTAATGGGTTGTTTTAAGGACCTTAATAGCTCATTTGTCTAGTCAGAACCCCATCAACTCAACCTTTGATAACCGTACTTGCCTGTCATTAGAAAAGTGAGTCCATTGTCCTTAAATTTTGAAATGACATGTATTTCAAATCAATTAAGGGACAAAGACCAATTACCTGGTGAATCTGTGACAACCGAAATATTTTGAATAGCTCATGAAAAAGATAACTACAGTACAGCAGGCTGCGTATTGATGAATCAGGTAGAGGAACCAAAAAAGAGATGTATGTAATCTCAATATAAATATGTTAGCTCCCAAAGGGCTATTAAGTAAGATGTATCTTCTTTCAACTGCTCCCAGCAGTTTTTAATAATGAAAGCTTACATTTAAAGGCTTCTATCCTTTCTATACTTCTTTGAGGGGTTTGGAAATATTCATGGCTTAAAAGTTCTCTGTAAAATCTTATAGTTAACATTTTTTATTTCTCCTTTTTCTTATTTTCCACTAGTCTTGGTTATAATCTGCAATGTGTTCTATAACTGAAACATAACTTTTATTTATAAAATTTGTTCTTAGAAAAAATGAGAGGTGTTTTTATGTTTCTATGTTATCTACAATGATACATCTAAACACGGCTATATTAAATGCACACAGCTATGGAAAATTTCAGTGTGCAGATTTTCAAAGGCTAAAGTCATGGGATGTTAATGCATTTTTAATTGTTATAGTATTACTGAGAATGTAGTTCTATTTAGCCAGTTAAAATGGCTTTGCTATCATTTCTGAAAAAGTTACATGAATGTATATATATGGTGAGGAATCATGTTTAGGTATGCTAAGATACTTCAACTACATAATAGGTTCTTGAAGTTTTTACTCTATAATAAATGTTCTTAGTTTTACTCATTCTGACTTCATTTAACCTGTTTTATTGGGGGGAAAATAGGCTTTTTACTTGGAAATAAATTGCCTTTCATAGAATAAAGTGAAGAATTGTCTAGATTTGATTTAATATAGCCAAATTATTAAATTTTTGAGTTATTTTCTAGAGAAGATGAATTTAAATGGAGGCTTGTCAGAGAATACTTTGTTGAATAAAACTATTTGTATTTTTAAAAATTATTTTAATGTTTTAAATTATTTAATGTTTAAAACATTTAAAAATAAAAATTGAAGTGCAATTTAGACAAAGTAAAAGTATTATTTTGGTGTGAAATTATACAATTTTAGCAAATGCATATCATTATGCAACATCATTAAGATAAAGGTATAGATAGAACACCTTCATTACATCAATGTTTTGGTTCTCAAACCACTTTGTAGGTAAGCCCTACTTTCATGCTTGACCCTAGCAACACCGAGTAGGCTTTTCATACAGTATAGGCTTTTTCAGATGGCATTATAAGTGGAATTATTCAATATGTAGCATTTCGAGTCTGACTGTTTCCATATTGCATAATGTACCTTAGAATCATCCATGTTGTATATACATCTATGTATTCTGAGTGTAATTTTATTTTATAAATGAACCATGGGTTGTTCAACCACTCATCAAAAGAGGGACGTTTGAGTTGCTTCCTGGTTGGAGAAATCATGAATAAATCTGCTCTAAATATTTACATAAATTTTTTTGTGGGAACAAAGGTTTTAATTTTACTGGGATGAATACTCAAGTGTGAGGTCTGTTGGGTCATACAGTAGCTATATTCTTAATTTCATAAGAAATAGCCAAACTGTTTCCAAGATAGCTGTACAATTTATCATTTCATACAAGCAGTTTATGAGAGTCCAGGTTGCTCTGCTTCTTTGTCAGCTCTTGGTATTGTCAAATTGGTTTTTTGTGGTATCTACTTTGATTATAATTTACATCTCCCCAGTGGCTAATGATGTTGGACATATATTCATGTGCTAATTTACAATTTTTTATGCAGTATTATTTAAATTATCTATTATCTATCTATCTGTTTTGGTCATTTTCAAATTGAGTTTCAGAAGATTAAAAATATATTCTGTATATATATTTGTGTGTATGTATATAATATGATGTGTTTTGAATATATTTTCTCTCAGTCTGCCACTTTTAATTCTCTTAACAGTGTCTTTCAAAGAGTAAATTCCTTAATTCATGATGAAGTAAAATTTATTAATCTTTTTCTTTTATAAGTCATCCTTTTGGTGTTGCATCTATGTGATTTCACCTAACCCAGGCTCATAAATATTTTCCATTGTGTTTTCTCTTTTTCTTTTCTTCTTCCCCCCCTTTTTTTTTCTTTTTAGGGCCACACCTGCAGCGTATGGAGGTTCCCAGGCTAGGGGTGAATCAGAGCTGCAACTGCCTATCTACACCACAGCCACAGCAACAGGGTGTCCGAATTGTGTCTGCATCCTACACCAGAGCTCATGGCAATACCAGATCCTAAACCCACTGAGCAAGGCTAGGGATCAAACCCACATCCTCATGAATACTAGTTGGGTTCGTAACCCACTGAGCCACAATGGGAACTCCCACTATTTTGTTTTCTTTTAAATGTTTTATGGTTTTAGATATTGCATTTAGTTCTGTGATTGATTCTGAATTAATTTTGTATATGGTATGAGGTAAGAATATGATTCACTTTTTGCCTGTGATGTAAACATGTTCAGTCATCATTTATTGAAATACTATCCGTCTTCACTGAATTGTCATTAGATCTTTGATAAAAATCAATTGACCATATATGTGTGGATTTATTTCTAAGTTCTTAATTCTGTTTCTTTGACCTATATGTTCATCCTTTCTCCAATAACATATTGTCTTGATTTCTGCAGTTTTATAATGTGTCCTGAATGCAAGTAGTGTGTGTCCTCCAACTTTATTCTTCTTTTTGAGGTATTCTAGATCCTACACATTTTCATAAGTATTTTAGAATCAATTTGTCAATTTCTACACACATATACACATACAGAAGAAAACCTCTATTTGAATTTTGATTGGAATTGTATTGAATCTATAGAATGGTTTAAGAAAAATTGACAAAAATATAGAGGCTTCCAGTCCACAACACAGTAAATCTTTCCCTTATTTCAGGTATTTTTAAAATTTATTTAATCACTATTTTCTAGTTTCCAGAAGATAGATTCAACACAGATTATTTTAGATTTATGCATAAGCATTTCTTATATTTTGTTCCTATTATGAGTGATACCTTTAAAATTTGAATTCCTAGTTTTCGTTCATTTTATGTTAAAATACAATATTATTTCTGCATGTTATGTGCTATAGACTTTCTAAACTCACTATTCTGCTACATTTTTAAAAGATGTCTTAGGATTTTCTACATAGGCAATCCTTTTTACTAATATGTATGCATTTACATCTTTTTATTGCTTTCTTAAACTTTATGTAACCTCTAATGTCATGATGGGGTGTTCCCTTCTCCTCCTAGGTTACTGATATTTTTCTCATGGATAGATGCTGAAATTTGTTAAGTGCTTATTTTTATTGCATATATTGAAATTGTTATCTCTGTTCTTCTTTGGTTTTGGTTTTGGTAATTACACTGATTGCTTTACTCTATTAAATTAATCTTGCATTTCCAGAGTAAACTCTCTGTAGTCCTTATGCATTATTATTCTTTATAGATTATTGTATTGTTTTCTAGTCTATTTTGTTGAGAACCAGGCTTCACACTGCTCATATTCGTGACAGATATGGGATTTTAGTTTCCTTTAAAGTCTTTGTATTTGGTATCTTTGTATTTAATGTCTTTAGTTTCTTTATCTGGGTATTTCAGGGCCCATAGATGAGTTGAGAATATTAAAATTTCTTTAGTATTCTGGAAGAATTGTGTGAAATTGGAGTTATGTCATTCTGCAAATTTTTATAGAATTTGCCAGCATAGCTATCCAGACCTGATATTTTTTTGTAATATTAAATACAGTGTATTTAATATGTACAGAAATAATCAGGTCATCTTGCCTCTGAGGTAAGCTTTAGCAGTTTCTGTCTTTCAATGGATTTGTCTATTTCATGTAAATTGTCAGCATTATAGGTAAAAAATTATCAAAATTCCGCTGCTATCCTTTCCATATTTGTAGAGTCTATACTAGAGTGGTGTCCCCACTTTCCTTTGTGAAATATATAATTTGTGTTTCCTGCCTTTCTCTCTCTCTTTTACACACACACACACAAACACACACACACACCCATTTTTCCTTTGGTTGGTCTGACTAGAAGTTCACCAAAAGTGTTAGTTTTCACAAAAACATCTTTTAATTTTAATTTTATTTGTTGTCTTTCTGTTTTTAATTCTGACAATATCTGATTGTTTCTTTCTGGTTTTTTTGGGTTCAACTTATTCTTCTTTTGTAGTTTTATGATGTTAGATAATTAACTAGTGGTCTACCTTCCTTTTGAATATGCCATGTAATCCTATAAATTTCCTTAATACTGCTTTAGCAGAGCCAATTTTTTTATGTTATGTTTATAGTCATTCAATTCAAAATATTTTCTGATTTCATTTTCATTTTTTCCACCAATGCGTTATTTAGAAATGTGTTGCTTGATTTCCAAAATTGTGGAGATTTTGCAAATATCTTTCTATTATTGATATCTAGTATAATTTTTTTACAGTTTAAAAACATACAATGTTTAATTTAATTCTTTTAAATTTGCTGAGGTTTGTTTCATGTACCCAAGTATGATCTATCTTGGTAAAAGTTACATGTATAACTGAAAGAATGTTTATATTTTGTAGTTTGGTCAAATGTCCTTAAGTTGCAATTAAGCCAAATTATTTACAGTGTTTTGGGGTCCATTTAAACCCAAGTGATTTACAATTACTTGTTTTAACATTTGCTGAGATTGGTTTGATAAATTCTCCAACCATATCTATGGATTTGTCTGTTTCTCCTTTTAATTCTATCAATTTTATTTCATGTGACTTGAGGCTCTGTTGTTAGGTGCATATCCATTTAGGATTGTTATCATGTCCTTATGGAATGGCACATTTATCATTTTTCAGTTTCCCTAAATATAACTTGTGATATTTCTTATTCTTATTATTGATATTATTGTCTAATATCAATAAAACAACTTAAGCTTTTTTGGAAAGTGTTTGTGTGGTGTATCTTTTTTCTCATCCTTTTTAAATTTATCAGTGTCTTTCTACTTTAAGGGTCCTAACCTATTTTGTTTTTAGATAGCTTATTGATGAATCTTGCTTAATTTTGTTATTCAGTTGGACAATTTGTCTTTTAAAATAAATGTATGTTTA
>PVHT020000065.1:4703639-4749944 GCA_004024745.2 Catagonus wagneri
CTAATATCAATAAAACAACTTAAGCTTTTTTGGAAAGTGTTTGTGTGGTGTATCTTTTTTCTCATCCTTTTTAAATTTATCAGTGTCTTTCTACTTTAAGGGTCCTAACCTATTTTGTTTTTAGATAGCTTATTGATGAATCTTGCTTAATTTTGTTATTCAGTTGGACAATTTGTCTTTTAAAATAAATGTATGTTTAGATCATTTACATTTATTGCTGCAAATATGATTGGATTAAAGTCCATATTTTTCCTGATCATTTCATATGTTCTTGCTTCTCTTTCCCTCATTTTGTGCCATTTTTTGGATTGAGTGTTGTTTTTACAAATATATCTTATCTCAGTCTTCATTTCATATCTACCAATTTTTAAAAAAATTTGGCTGTTATCTTAGTCTTCACAATATGCCTATTTAATTCCAATTTGCCTTCAATAAATAATATTTTATCATTTTATGTATAGCATGACTATCGTACAACAGTTTCTCTCTCCCATCCATTGTGCTATTTTATTATACATTTTATTTCTACATGTGCTGTAAGCATAGAGTACCACTGCTACTCTTCTTGATTAAAGTAGTTAGTTACCTATTAGAGCAATTATAAGAAAAAATGAATTATATCTTTATTATTCCATTTTCAATATTATTTTTTCTGTAGATATGTTTTTACCTGGTATTTTATTCTTATTGGCTGAAGAACTTCACTTAAAATTTATTGTATTTAGATCTTCAGATAAAGAACTCTCTGCTTTTCTGTGTCTGAAAGAAAAAGGATTTCTCCTTCATTTTTAAAAGGTACTTTCACTGAGTATAGAACTCTGGGTTGACTAATTTTTAGAGCATTATCAAGATGTCATTTCATTGTATTTTCACTGATAAGAATGCTATTGCAAATTTTACCCTTGTTCATTTGTATATAATATATTTTCTGGCTGCTTTGAAAAGGTTCTCATTATCCTAGATTTTTACCTGCTTGAATAACTAATGACTGGCTTGCTTTTGAATTTTGTATTTGTGTTTTAAATTGTTCTGACTGTTATTCTCCAAGCTTCTTGAAACTGTGCTTTTATTTTTCATTAATTCTAGAAACTTTTTATACAATGTTATCTTTGAATATTTTTTTCTTGCCCATTCTTTGACTTTTCTTCTCTTATGGATTTACTAGCCTGTATGTTAGATTTCTATTTTCTCATAGTCCTTGGTTGCAATATGATCTGTTCTGTTTTATTTTAAATTTAATGTTTTTTTTGTTGTTGTTGTTTGTCTATTTATTTGCCTCTTTGCATTTCAGTTTGGGTAATTTCTATTGATACATCTTCAGTTCACTGATTCTTTCCTTACCTGTATTGTCTACAATGGGACAATTGGAAACATTATTTATCAGTATATTTCATTTCTGGTATTTCCATTACATCCCTTTTTATTATATACCATCTGATCATGCATATTGTCTACCATTTTCACTATGGTCTTTGACTTATTACCTAAATTAGTTTTAAACTCCCTGTCTGATAGTTCTAATTGTTTTGTCATATTTGAATCTGATTCTCTTGATTGCTTTGTCTCTTGAACATGTATTGTCTTTCATGGTTCCTTGTATGTCTTGGAATTTGGGGATAAAATCCACACATCTTATGTAAAAATCACAGAAAAATAATTAATATTCATGCTTGGAAATGTACACACCCACTTTTTTTCTGTTTTTAATGTCAAAATTTTAGTTACTAGAGGTTTGATTGGTTGTTGCTATGGCTGCCCTCAGTGTACCATGGACTACAAATGCCTCTGAGTTACCTTGTGTTTAGGTT
Source organism: Catagonus wagneri (assembly GCA_004024745.2). Classification (NCBI taxonomy): domain Eukaryota; kingdom Metazoa; phylum Chordata; class Mammalia; order Artiodactyla; family Tayassuidae; genus Catagonus; species Catagonus wagneri. The sequence goes on from PVHT020000065.1 coordinate 4,705,448, forward strand.
GGGGACATCATCCAGGGAGTTTTTCCATTGTTAGTTCCACACATATCTTTAGGTCTTCCCACTACATCTGTTTTTAAAGATGATTTCTGTCCCTGTGTTTTCCCCAGGATCAGACTGCTATTACTCTTTACATGAAAACTTGCTAGGTTGATGGTGATTAGTGGAATGGGGAATCTCTGTTGTTCTGGCCCTAGTTCTCAAGTGCTATGCCCCTAGTCCTCCAGAATGGAGACTTCTCAGTGATTCTGTCCCTTCTCATACCATAGAGAGACTCTTATAGTCTCAGCTACGTGTATATTCCTGCCCCTATTTGGAAGTTGGACTTGCTTGTTGTTGTTGTTCCCTTTCCCTTGTCTGTAATAGGTTTTTATCTATGACCTGAGATGACAGTATTATGCTTCCCGTAGAAGCTTTAGACTTTTGTTCTCTGGGAAACACGAGGAAGAAGAATGCCTATAGGGATTTGTGTCTTTTCCAGAGGAGCTATTTGTCCCCTCCTCCAGGCTTGCATTATAAATGAAGCTATCTCTAAACTCTTGTCTTCTAACCAGTCTTTCTTGAGAGCAAGTAGTGAAGTCTGTGAAAAGAACCTTAGAGCGGGTATGAAATCATCTTGTTTTTTTATATAATTTTTTCTATGATTTTTGTTTTTTCCATTATAGTTGGTTTAAGGTGTTCTGTCAATTTTCTACTGTACAACAAAATGACCCAGTCACATACATATATATATGTATTCTTTTTCTCACATTGAATTCATCTTGTAAATCCCAAGTTTTTATATATGTGAACACTCAGACTTTAGCTGTTTGTTAAAAAGCTCAACTGAATTTTTTTTCTAGCATGTATGGTGTTTAGTGTCTGATACAGGCAAACCAGTATCCCATTCACTTTCTCCACATTCTACTTGTTTTTCAAATTTTAAGTTATTTGATTGTCATGAGGCCTCAGATACTTAAGGAATTTAATAAAATACATGGTCATAGAAATAAATAATCATTTTTGTTGTTGTTTTGGTTAGTATTACAGTGGAAATTATGCACTTTCCATCTTTCTGCACCTAAGCCAAAGTCAGTAGTGACAATTTAAAGAATTTGGTAATTACAAGTAATATCTGACTTAGAAATATGAGCAAAGGCAATTGGAAGGAATGTATTATTTTACATTATGTATATGTTTCTGTTTGTACATGTGAATGCATGCATGAGTACCTATATGCAAAATGCTGTGTATAATGTGGAAAGTATTTGATGAATTTATGAAATCAGAAAATGATAATATGTTTCTATTATAAAAGAGGGGCAACCTAATAACTCCCTTTTGTCTGACCTTACAAAGCTCCTAGTTTACATACCAGGACAAAAATTTCCTTACAAATGTAAAAAAGAGGGGGTTTCATTATATGTGATACTGAATATGTGTAGCCCATGGGAACATGAACTTCTGGGAGTTTTAAATATAAATCACTATAAAAGTTATAATTTACATATTAATAAGGTAGCATGCATTAGCGTATTTAGATGCTCTCTGTTTTGACTACTGTGGAGTTTTTTCTCCTCCTTTCAAAAGAATGTCCATTTGACTGTTCTGCGAAATTCAGTATAAAATTTCCATTAGAGAAATATGCATAACATTTTCTAAGATGAGTCTTTGCTTTAAATATGTAACAATATTTTTAAAGGTTGTAGAACTGCTTAAGTAAATGCATTTCTATCATAAAAGTGAAAGATTACATATTCTGATTATGTTGAAAAGACCAATGACAGAATTATTTGGGGGATACATATTGGGCCTGCTTTCTTGCCATGGGTGGTTCTAATAAAAGATATTTAAATCTGAACCTTCTGGTTTTTATTCCAGAAATAGAAAGGTCAGAATTAAATAGCTTGTACTCACTCTCACATGTTATATAATATAAGATGTATATAATGGAGTACAGCTTGGATTGGAATTTTGTCTATTAAAACACCAAAATCTTATTCTTCAAAGAAAAAATATATACAATAGCATAAAAGGGAAATATGTTATCCAATGAAAATTAGAAACACTGCGATAAAAAATAAAACTCTCCCTCCAAGAACTTTTTATTGAAGTTTAATCAGCATCCAGTAATATCACATATCATAAATGTACAGCTTGATGAATTTTCTTAGCTAAATGGCTTTGTCTAATCACTCCTCGATAAAATCCTAAAACAAAACAAACAAATACCCCAGATCATTACTAACACTACAGAAGCTTCTTTCTCTTTCCTTCTTTCTCTTTTCCTACACCCATGAGAGTAACCTCTACTTTGACTTCTAACATCATAGGTTAGTTTTGTATTTTTTTGTAGTATATCTGAGTGTCATCTTGTATTTTTTTTCTTTCTGACTTATTTTGCTCAACATGTGTTAAATATATGTATGTGTTAGATTTATCCATATTGTTCTTTGTAGTTGAGAATTGTCCATTCTTGCTGTAGTGTGGCCTTTCATTTTGTGAATATAGCACAATTTACCCAATGATAGGAATTTGGGTAATTGTTAATTTGGTGGATTATGACAAGCGCTGCTATGAGCATTCTCATATATTTCTTTGGGAAACATATACACATTTTGTTAGGTGTGAATATGGGAATAGTATTGTGGTTTGTCAAGTATGCACATTTTTAGCTTTGGTAGATTCTGTCATGCAGATGTATGAAGAGGTTTTACTAACTGCTGCTTCCACTGGAAGGTTAGGTGAATTTCAGATACTTCAAATCCTTGCTAATACGTTACATTTTCCATCATTTTATTTTAATTATTCTAGTGTTTGTTTCATGGTATCATATTTGGATTTTAATCTATATTTTCTGATATAAAATCACAATGAAGATTAATATCTTTACATATGTTTATTGGTAATTTAAATATCCTCTTGTGTGAAATGTACCCTGAAATCTTTTGTCAATCTATTTAATAAGCTTTTTGTTTCTTAATGATTTGTTAGAGAACTTGATATATTCTAGAAACTAGTCTTTTTCCAGTTATATATCCTAAATATTTTATTCTGTGACCTCTTTTTCTTAGTTTTAAAGGTGACTTCTGAGAAACAGAAGTTTTTAAATTTAAAATCATCTAATTTATCTTTATTTTTATGATGAGCATTTCTCATGTACCATTTGAGAATCTTTGCCTATTCACCTCATAGAAATTTTCTTCTTAAAGAAAGTACATAGATACAGTGGAATATTTCTCAGCCATGAAAAATGAATGGAATAATGCCATTTGCAGCAACATGGATGCAACTAGAAATTATTACACTAAGTGAAGTAATTCATAAAGAGAAGGGCAAATATCATACAATATCATCTATATGTGGAATATGAAAAAAATGATACAAGGAAACATTTATAAAGCAAACAAAATGTTTTTCTTCTATTTATCTCATTAAAAGCCTTATAATTTACTTTTCACATTTAGATCTGCTGTTGGTCTTCAACTGATTTTTGGTTATGTAGGTGTTAGAAATTTAGATATATTTTTTTCCTCACATAATGTACCCAACACCATTTATTGAAAAAAATTATTCTTATCTTAAAGCCCCCATGCTACCTTTGTTATGAATCAGTTAAACATTTATGTATGGGTTTATTTTTTTAACTCTCTATTCTATTCAAATGGCAAACTTGTCTATTTTTGCATCAGTATAACATTGTCCAAATCATTATAATTTTACCGTAGATGTTGATAAATAGAGTTATTTTTCATTTATTTCTGATTTCTTCAAGAAGGCCATATGGGTTTCAGAATCTGGTTGTATGTTTATACACACACATGCATACACACTCTTACTGTCATTGTAATTGGAACTACACTAAATCTGTATATTAATTTGGGAAGAACTGACATTTTATAATTTTGAATTTCTAGTCTATATGCTTGTATTCCTAGTCATTTATTTATCTCTTTTTTAAAATTTCTCACACTCATTTGGAGATTTTAGTCTAGAGTTATTGCACATCATTTATGGGACTTAATTAAGAAATTGATATGTTTTGCTGCTACTGTAATTAACTTTGCTTTTAAATTTCAATTTTACCTTATTGCTAATTCTAGAAATTACAAATGATTTGTGTGTTGGTTTTGTACACAGTCTTATTGGTAAAGAATTTATTCCAAAAGATTGTTGGTAGATTCTTTATGCTAAAGAATTAATTATTCTGAAGAATTTATTAGTTCTAAAAGTTTGTTGGTATATTCTTTTGAATTTTCAATGCAAACTATTATATCTTCAGATAATGCCGGTTTTGTTTAGTTTATCTACCATTATATTGTTTCTATCTCCTTTCTTCCTTGGTTTTATTGTACTGTCTAGTTATAAAATGAAAAACATGTTGAATGGAAGTGAGGATATTGCATTCTTATTTCATTCCAATTCTAGGGAGAAAGTTCACAATAATTAGCTGTGATGACTGGACTTGTATTTTCTGTAATCTTCCTTTCTTTTCTTAATATCTTTATTCAATCAGAGTGCATTGAAATGTTTAATGGATCTATTAGTTTAAAGGTGAAAAGAGGGAAGTAAGAGCAAATCAGGAGAAAACTGACAAAGGAATTATAGTGGTTTCTTTCATTAATTCTTATTCTGCTTATCTAGATAATAGAAATTTTGAAGGAAAGCAGAAAAAAAAAGATTCAAAGATAAGAATTATGAGGCATCAAAAAAAAACTTGATTTTATGACTTCCCATATCTAAAACATATTTTTTAAAATTACATCAGTGATTGTTATTAAAAATAACTATGGAGAAGTTCAAGGTACTACAAAGAGACGCTGTACTTCCATTAGTCTATTACAGAATGAGATCATTCTCTCTAACCAATGTAAGCTTGCTCCAGTGCATCACTAAATTTAGGGAACAGCTAAAAACCACAAGTTAGGACCAAGCACTAACTTATGGTACCTAAGAATAATGTGCAGGATTATGCAGGGTTTTTCCATGGACTCTGTTGCAAATTGTATTTTAGAAGACTCATCTAATGTGGTAGGAGCCAGAATGGAAGATCTTACAGAAAAGAGTTATATTAGAATTTATGTAGTTAATACATTCTTGCCCAAACTAGATCTTTCTCCATGGATTAGATGATATTAAAGATATTTGGGATATAGAGTTTTATAACAAGTTTCCCTTTTCCATTGTTAACTTTATTTCTCATTAAAAAAAAAAACTGCTATTGGCAGAATTTGGATACTGACTAGCCTTTTGAACTGCTACAACTCTGAAATTTAACTTGGCCAAGGATCTTTCTGAAAATACTTTTATAGTAAGAAATATTTCCTGGCACAAAAGGGAAGTGTTGAAACAAACAAACAAAAACTACCTGCTCGGAGTATATTATGTGCCAAACAGCATTTTCATCAATAACATAGAGAGGAAACGAGATATGTTTTCTTCCTTCATTTTGTTCTGTGTATATGTGCATGTGCAATTGTCATAAAGTACAATGACAACTAGTAGAAAAATAGAATAATAATGGAGATCAAAATAGTCCGGAGGAAAGGTATGGGAATCAATTATCCAGTTAATAACTTTATTCATTCTTTCATACATACATTATAGGGAGAGAGAGAGAGAGAGAGAGGGAACTGTCTATAGTGGGCCTAGTGTATGCTAGGCAAAATGAAACAGTTATGAAAAATAAATACGGTTCTTGTCATAAAATCTAGAATATTATATTTTAGGGAAGAGAAAACTAGACAATCAGTGTATAAAATTATGAAAGAAAGGAGGAAGATGCTTTAGAAAAATAAGACAACTCACCTAATCTGTGAGTGAAAGAAGGCTATTTTAAGGATATTTTTAGTTGAGATCAGAATGATTTATAAGAGTTAACTAAATAAAGAATGTTGGGAGGATCATGCTCAGCATAGACACAGCACTTGAAGACCTAAAGACAAAAGGAACATGTTATTCAGATCATTATGGTTAGGGCAAAGGAGGAGGGGAGCAGGAGACTGGAAGTGGGCAAGGACAAAGTTAAGGTTCTGTAAGACATGGCAATAAACTAGAACTTTACGCTAAGGTCTACGCAAAATCCTTTAAGACTTTGGCAAAGAAAATAATCAAAATATGTGTGTACACACACATGCACACACACACATATATTTCAAATTCCCCACACAACCCACTGATAACTGTAGGGGACAAAATTTTTTTTTCACATTCATCTGTGGTTTTCTATGCTCTGTTGGAATTTCATGGACTGACCTTAAAGAGAATCACTGTACCTAACTCTTCCATTTTTAATTTTTATGCTAATATTTGTGATTTTGAAAACAAAAGCAAAAATGAAGTATTTACCTGGAATTTGATTATTTTTCAAGGCAAGATTGTGAGGACATCTTCTACCACTCTCAATTTTTGTCCCTTGTGCTGTTTTTTTCCCTTATGGCTGATAAAATAAGAATTAGGCCTGAAAATTTAATCATAGAACCTTTAAGAAAGTTAAAGTTAAAATTTAATCATAGAATCTTTAAGAGTAAAAGTTAAAATTCAAGAATTTGATTTTTGAGAGCTTTCCTTGGCCCTACTAAGTACTTCCTTTAAGTAGGTGTGATCTCCCAGGCAGAAAATACGTATTGTATCTTGAAATGGCAGGAAAAAACCTAAGTCCAGTGCTAACATATGTTGTTGTTCACACTGGCATCATTTGAATTCTTAAGTCCTAGATCTTTCTAAGGAGTTATTCATTCATTTATTCATCCAGTATTTATTGAGTTCCTACTATGTGAAGATGTTTGGAATAATCAGTAAACAAATCAGACAAACATTCCAGTCTTCATGCAATTTACTTAGAAGGAGAGGGACATGGATAATAAACATCATAAATAAATGCAAACACGTCAAAGGATGATTAATAACAAACACTATAGTGTTTGTTACTAATATAGTAAGATGTATTAATATAGTACTAATATAATGTGATGGAAATTGGTAATTACTATGGAAGAAGAAAAAACAAGAACAGAGTAAGGTGAACTGAAAATGTCGAGAGAAAGGGGTGGGGAAGGTAGAGTAGAATAACATAAAGTCAAAAGGTAATGAGGATGCAGCTCATGTAAGGCCTTCTGAGCAATACTAAGGAGTTCTGGTTTTACTCTCAGTAAGAGAAGTAGCCTTTAGAGCAGTTTTTCTACAACATTCTGGCTGCAATGTTGATAAAAGAATTTAGGAAATTAAAAGTAAAGTGAAGGAGAACTCTTCAGTAGTCCAGGTAAGAGATTATGATGGCCCAGACCAAATGGTTGCAATGATTGATGACAGGATATGATTCTAGATATATTTTCTAAAAGAGAACCAAAGTATTTGTATTTAGATGTGAGACAAAGAAGTCAAGGATGGCTTTATGGTTTTTTACCTGAGTAAATGCAAAGTTGCCATTAATTTAGATAGGGACTGCTATAAGTAAAGCAGATTTAAGGGAAAGATCATCAAAACATTAGACATTCCAGTAGAGGAGTTCACATAGTGGTTCAGCGGGTTAAGGACCTGATATTATCTCTATGGGAATGTGACTTTGATCCCTGGCTTCACTCATTGTGTTAAGGATCCAGCATTGCCACAAGCTGCAGTGTAGGTGCAGAGGCTGCTCAGATCCAGTGTTGTCCTGGCTGTGGCATAAGTCTCAGCTGCAGCTTTGATTTGACCCCTGGCCTGGGAACTTCCATGTGCCACAAGTGTGGCCATTGAAAACAAAACAAAACAAAATCTCAGTAGAAGTGTTTTGAAGGCAGTTGATACATTAGTTTTGAAGTTAGAAGACAGGTCTCAACTGATTGCATTATTTTGGAAGTCATGAATATAAATGTTATTTCAAGCTGTTAGGCTAGATAATAAAAAAAAATCAGTAAGGAAGTGAGTATAGACAGAAAAGAAAAAGGATGAAATACTGAGCTTGGGGCAATTCAGTATTAAAGAAGTTGGAAAGAAAATGAGAGAGCAGCAAAGGATACCAAGAAGGAAACAACAGAGAAAGTTAGAAAACCAACAGTGTACAGCATTCCTCTATCCAAGTAAAAATCAATTATTTAAGAGAGAGTAACCAACTCTGTTAGCTATTGCTGATGGGAAAATTAAAATGACTGAAATTTAGCCATTTAACAAGTCGGGTCAATATTAATGTCAACAAGAGCTGCTTCAGGTTAAAAGCCAGATTGCAGTGGTCATAGAGCTAAGAGTAGGACAGTGTATGGAAACAGTATTAAAATCTTATAATGCTTTCCCATAACGGGGGGGGGAAATAAATGTGGTAGCAGTAGAAGGAGTCAGAGAGCACACTTTATGGCAGGATAAAAATAACACACACTTTGAAAACAAACTTATGGTTACCAAAGGGGATAGAAGAAGGGGGAAGGATGGATTAGGGGTGTGGGATTGGCACACTAAGGTGTGTGGAATGACTGACCAATGGAAACCTGCTGGATAGCACAGAGAACTGTATCCAGTATTCTGTGATAATCTATATGGGAAAAGAATCTGAAAAATAATGCATTGTGTATGTGTGTAACTTAATCACATTATTGTACAACAGAAATTATCACAACATTATAAATCAGCTATGCTTCAATAAACCTTTTATAAAAAATGAAAAAAATGCTATGTCAATGGGTGGATAGCAGTAATGCAATAAAACAAACATTAATGGTTTGAGGGAAATGGGGGAAAATAGCTGGAGAGAAATTCTTGAGCAGGGGCAAAGTATCTATTGCAGAAGCTATGGAAAGACTGGTTTATATAGGAACTTGGAAACTGATCTACAGGCAACAGAAGTGTAGGCGTGTAGTGAGAGTACAGATGCTGCTAAGTGTGTTGATATTGGGTTGAGAATAGCAGAAAATTCTCTTCTGATTGTTTCGGTTTTCTCATTAATGTAAAAGCCATCAGCTGAGACAGAAAGAATTATAAAGATAATTGCCAAAGGTAGTGAAAAAAAGTATGGGCTATATTCTTTTATTTGTTTGTTTGTTTATTTATTTTGTCTTTTCTAGGGCCGCACCTGCAGCATATGGAGGTTCCCAGGCTAGGGGTCTAATGGCAGCTATAGCCGCCGGCCTATGCAATGTGGGATCTGAGCCATGTCTGCGACCAGAACCACAGCTCACGGTAACGCTGGATCCTTAACCCACCGAGCGATGCCAGGGATCAAACCCACAACTTCATGGTTCCTAATTGGATTCGTTAACCACTGAGCCACTACTGGAACTCCTGGACTATATTCTTATAATGTGCTTGGTTTCAGCCAGTGAGATCAATGGGAGGATAGAGAGGTCGGACTTCTAGATGTCCAATTTCTGCTGCCATGATGAATGCTGCCAGAGATTGTGTTCCTAGTGGAAAGACTTTTCTACAGCTAGAGCTCTTTCCAAAATTTGGTGACTGCTCCTTTTGCTTACCACTGCCAGCCTAAAGATGGTAATAACTTACCAAATGCCTGCTAGCCCTGGGGTATTTCATATCCCTTGTTGGTTTACTTAAAGGAAAAATGGTGCCTACATTAAGCTTTTCTTAATTACTCCATTAGGGTGTGCCATCTGTTTTCTGATTAAGAAAATAATTGGTACCAGGAGTAGCTCCAGGAAGAAAACCTTAAAATTAAGAGTCTGGGATTTGGTTGTTTACATATTTTAGAAGCGCATGTATATCCTTCTTGCAGGTGGGGATGATAATGGCCGAGTGTTGACATCTTAGTTTAAAAAAATGATCACCAGGAAAAAAAAAATGAGGAAGAACCAAGGCAAGGCAAAGTTCTGTGATTGTGTCCATGGCACTCAGTCACTATGGTGACAATAGAAGTCACATGGATTGTAAAATGGGATATCTCCTCTGAAGATCCTAGCATGACCAAAAAAAAAAAAAACCCAACACAAACACAAAAAAAACTCATTGTCTTGAATCCCAATTGCACTGTTCAAATGGAAATTTTTATTTTTTTTATTTTTTATTTTTTAAAGTTTAATTGATATATAGTTGATTTATAATGTTGTGATAATGTTCTGCTATACAACAAAGTGATTTAGTTATACATGAACACACATCCTTTTTTTTTTTTTTCAGATTCTTTTCCCACATAGATTATCACAGAATATTGGGTACAGTTTTCTGTGCCATGGACATTTTTAAAAAGGCAGATTTAAGAGTGTCTTAACTCCTGTAGACACAGGATCAAGCTCAGGGCCTAGTCAAAAATAAAGAATTACAGAACTAATTAAATGTGCAATTCTACCATATCTCTATGCTAATAAAAGGTTATGGTTGTGAAAGAGAGGGGGATTGGGTTGTGGGATGGGCACATTAGGGAAGAAACAGATAAAGATGAGAAATTTGAATCCCCAACACACTTGGAATTTATTATTAATAAAAGCAATTCATCTCTAAATTAGCTAGAGCAAGTTGTATTTCAATGGAATGCCAGGCCTAACTCCTAATTCTTTTATAGCCTCTAGATGTAGGAACATCTAGATGCCAACATAGAGAACTGCAGATACTAATCTGGAAGGAAGTAGCCTATCCACAGAGAGCTGCAGAATCTTGCCAATTTTTATCAATAAAAGTCTGAAGAGCATGAATGAAAGAGATTCTAAACTTGTTAGGTCAAATACCATGAAATGTAAGATCTATACGAGTTGAACATATTGAAATGAATGTACTCATTCTGCATTTATGATTTGTATTGTTTTAAGCACTGAAAGTAAACATGAATTATATTCTTGATGTTGAATTAAAAGCAGGCCTTATAATAAATGAAAGGGAGATGCTGAAATCTGTAGAACATATTGAATGGGAAAGGTACCTAAGGGCTCAAAGAATGGTGGAATAAATATGCCAAGTGGAATCTGATTAATTGATTCCTAGTTTCCACTCTAGGAGATCCTGGGGGGCATACTTTTCCCCAAGCCCTTTTAGAAACATTATGGCTGTCCTTTTATAAGCTGGAGATGATGATGGGAGATACTGTTAGGGAACTGAACTCTCCAGTTTCCATGGGAGTAGTGAAATCTTGATATACTAGGGTAATAGAGATGCTTACCTGTTAGCAAAAAAAAAAAAAAAAAAAGAAAAGAAAAGAAAAATAGGGACAATTATAGTAATGAGCTTCAGAGAGAAGTCACAATTAGAGTGTTGTCCCAAGCAGAAATAGATAGCTAATTGATCACAGGATCTCCAGGAATAATTTATGTGGAGAGGCTATTAGGATGATGTTTGAAATATGTAAGTGGGAAAAGTCTAGGCTTAGTGAGCAGAGACCTGATACAAATTGCTATAGAGGATTTACATTCTATTATTCAAGTTCTAGATCTAAGACATTTCACAGAGTTTAAGATACAGGTATCCCTCACACTCTAAAGTTTGTATTATACCCATTATACCACTTCTCTTTTGCAAAAGACCTACAGTAACAGCTTTAAAAAAAAAAATATATATATATATATACGTATAAAAGCAAAAATCCTCTTTGGATTCCTCACAATTAGCAAAAGCAGGTACTGACTTAAGTCTTTCTTAAAAGCAAAGTGACATAATGCAAACTTTTAAACAATGAGAAATACTTTTCCCTTTATGTTATTTCAGCTCACAGAAGGTTTCACAGAAATTCTCTAATTTCAGATAAGCTGGGGAAACTATCTAATTTCAGATAGTTTTTGTTGATGGATAAGCCAGTTCTCTGAGGAAACATTTTTCAATGGAGCCACATTTTCTCAGAGATACATGCCCCAATTGATGATATGACTGTGTACAGGAAAAAGAGTAAAACCCTGCCTTTGAGTTTTGTAGACACTGGCTCCAGATAGATAATAATCTCCAATGACTTGAAGCACACTGGACACATTTGGGGCTTATAGAAGTCAGAAGACAGAATATTAGTCCAAGTAAAATGCATGGTGATTATTTTCCTAGTCCCAAAACAAATTGTAAAATAATTCTACTTAAGACATGACAAAATACCCACATTAGTTCCTCTACTAGTGAAATGTACACTATCATGGTAAAAATGGCCTAGTGGAAGTTATTAGAATATCTTACTTCCCCCAAATATTACTAAAAGCAATATTGCAATCCTAGGGAAATATCAGAGATTAGTGCCACCAATGAAATTTGAAAAAGCAAGAGTAATGATTCCTGCTTCATCCTCATCTAGCTCTCCTATTTGGCCAGAGCAAAAGTCAGATAGATGGGTCTTAAGCTATGAGTGGATTTTGCAAATTATAAAGACTTATGCCAAAAGAACTATAGTTCAGGTGTGGTATCCAGTCACTGGCACCAGCATGCCACTTTAGACACAGCATTTTCTCCTTAATTTCTAGCAGCAAATGTAATCAAAAGCCTCTTGCCTTTACTTGGCAAGGAGAACAATACACTTTTACCATTTTAACCAGTAGATTATTTCTAATCTGTTCTCTGTCATAACAGACCAGAGGGACCTTAATTTTTCTAGCCATCCTACAGACCATCACATTTGACTATTATATTGATAATGATATACTAACTGAATATATCAGGTAGGAAGTGGTACAGGCTCTAAGAACCCAAATAACCTTAGCAAGATTCGTGATTACTGGAGGGTAGGAAACCTCCGAAAATGATCTGCCACATCAGGAGGAAAAAAAGGCACTAATTGATATCATCATCAAAAAAAAAAAGCCTCTGAAAAGTGAGAGATAAATTTCATATCCATTTACAACCCACAAAGAAAGTGACAGATGATGGAACTCTGGATGTTGGAGATAATACCCATCACATCTAGGTGTGTAGCTTCAACTTTTTTGCTAAATAATTCAGAAGACAGTTTTAAATTGAGAAAAAAAAGTTCTGTATCACTGCAAGTCTATAGTACAAGCATCTCTGCCCTTAGACCTCATATCCAGCAAACTTCATAGTATAGAAGTGTATGCGACACTTAAAAATGCTGAGTGGAGTTCCTGGTAAACTCCAATGGGGGATCCTATTATGGTAACAACTATTCTCCATTAGAAAAGTAGATTTTAGATTTCTACTAGGATCTGATAGTGTCTTGACCTTGGGCACTATATAAATATATGACTTGAAATTCCCATTTTGAAATGGTTGCTATTTAATTAAAAGACCCCCCCCCCAAAAAAAAATGGATGCACACTACAACATCCCATGCTAATTCAAGAAGGTCTGAGTAGAATAACTGCATAACTAACTACTCAGACTCCTTTGATAAGTGCTTCTACCAAGTACCACAGCCTTTTTCAGGGGTGACCTTCACAATGGTGAGGAAAAATTCCTCCCCTTGAGAAGGGTCAGAACATTGGTTTTACAAGCCAAACTAAAGGAGACAAGTCCAAAGTACACTGACGTATATGCAATGATTAATGGGTTGGTAAGAAAATTAGAAGGATGATGACAGAGTGGTCTGAATGATGAACATATGAATGAACCTTTCTGAATGGATTGAATGTGAAGATATGCTCATGGAAATATCCTCACTGAATGTCCAATGCAAAGCATCTTTTCAATAATTTCTTAGACAATATGACCCTGGATACCAGTCAGCTTTCTCTCCTTGCCACCTGGTGGAAGTGTGGAGACTTTCTATCACGAAGGAGACAGCCATGTGTCCTTATAGGAATGGATATATTTTCACCCATGAGAGGCTTTAACTTAACAGTTTTTTCAGTGACACCTTAAATGGTCTCAGAAAATGATTTTGCTATTGTCATAGTATTTACACATTATTGCCTCTATGTAAAAAAAAAGTAAATTTGCAGCAAACTATAGAAATGGCTCATGCTAACAAAATTTGTGGGTTCTAACACATGTTTTACTCCAGATAACACTGGAATGATCTGCTGAAGTTTTGGTTAAAGAACCAGTTGAGAGATAATGCCCTGCAAAACCGGGCAGTTTTCCTATAGCATGTATCATATGTATGAAACCAGAGGACAAGAGATGCCGCCTTCTTCCTTATAGTTTCACTAGTTGAGGAATCAATGGGTAAAATAGTACTTATCTTGCTATTATACCTACTAATTGTATTAAGGAGTGCTGAGTACTGAATTGTGTGTCCTACTTTCCTCTCTAATTTATATACTGATGCCCAAACAAACAGTATGACTGCATTTGGAGGTGGGCTTTTAGGAGGTAATTAAGGCTAAGTGAAATCATGATGATGGAGTATAAATATGATAAGATTGGTGGCCTTAGAAGAAGAGGAAGAGGTCTCTCTCCCTCTCCCCTGCCCTTCTCTCCCTCTCCCTTCCCCCCTCACTGTGTCTATGCTGAGAAATTGTCACAGGAACACAGCTAGAAGGCAGCCATCTGCAAGCCAGGAAGAGAGCCCTCACTACAAGCTGACTGTGCTGGCAGCCTATGCTATGCAATCTCTGTGCCTATTTAGGTAGTATATTCTGAAATTTCCTTCTTTTTCTTGAAAAACGCTTGTCATTAAGAAAAGGTTCAGGCGTAGCCTTTTCTAGGAAACCTTTCTGACTCTCTAGGTTGCTCTTACTACTCTTCTTCTGTACTTTTATGTTATTTCGTACATATAATTATCGTTATCCTAAGTGTATTATAACCACCAGTTTATGAAGCTCTCTCTCCCTGAGACTGTTGACCATGTTTTATTCATATTTGTATCCTAAGCCACATACATAGTTCATGATATTTAGTAGGCTCTCAGTAATACTTGTTAAATCCAAGCATCAATAAGTGAACAGAGAGAAAGGGTGGATATGGTTTTGGGGATACAACTGTTGCAAGAGAGAGGAAATTGAGATTCCTTGTCTCAGGGTCTCTCAGTATATTGGGATGAGAGGTCTTAGTTACTGTTATGGTACTGGTAAGTACAAAAACAGCTGAACAATGAAACGTGCAAAACAAACCTCTCATGTTCTATTTTGTCTATAGATAAGTTATAATGCAAAGGCTTTAGTGTAATGGAAGATTTGGTATATTCATTAGTTGAAGGTTAGCAGAACTGAGAGAATAAGTCTATGTCTAAAAGAAACAGTATCCTAGAAATGCCAGTATAGATTCAACACACATATCTCAGCTGTGCCTGTTCCTAGGTGTTTCTGAGCCTAGAGCAAAACGGTTTTTCAAGGCCTACTCTCAGCTTTATGTGCCAGAGCTAACTGCTGAAGGCAATTTAAAATTGAGCAATTAAGGACTCGAGAAATCCTCAGAAACTTTTTAAAGACACTTATCAGCTGAGCTGTCCCTTTTTCTCTTAAACTCCTGATCTGATCTGATCTCTTCCCATGCAGTCGAGGGCAACTCTGATAGTTCACTACTTATTTTTTGAAAAGTAGATACAGTGAGCTATCCTGATTTACATTAATGGAACAAGCCAAATTCTGTTACATAAATCTGTCTTCTGAAAAATTTAGAGACAGAAATTTGTAGGGAAGAGTTTTTACCATCAAAAATGGCTTAACAATGATGATGTAATTATGAAAAACTCATAAAATAGTAAAATTTAGAAATAAAAATCTGAAAAAGAACATTTGCATTCTAAAACAAATACATGACTTAAAACTAACATACAGGAGACTTTTCATAAGTATTTGCTGAGTGCATAAATCCTGGATTAAATTCAGTGAAATTGAAAACTAATGGATAGTAAACCGGCTATAATGGAAAAATAAAAAATCATTATATCAAAAAAAAAAAAAAGAAAATTAATGGATGTATTACTATTAAAAGAAACTAAGAGTTCCCCTCATGGCTCAATGGTAACAAATCCAACCAGTATCCATAAGGACTTGGGTAAATCCCTGACCTCGCTCAGTGGGTTAAGAATTGGCATTACCATGAGGTATGGTATAGGTCTCAGACGAGGCTCGGATCCTGCATTGCTGTTGCTGTGGCATAGGCCAGCAGCTGTAATTCCAATCTGACCCCTAGCCTGGGAACTTCCACGTTTTGGTTGCAGCCCTAAAAAGACAAAAATAAATAAATAAATGATTAAGAAACCAGAGGTTTTCCTCTTCCCCTGCTTTCTCAGCTGTCTGGAGCACAGGAGGTGATACAGGTAAACATGCTATAGGAAGCACTGCTGTGATCAGCTATAAATAGGTCATCTGCATACACCTCCAGTATTTTTGGTCACTTCCTCCCTGGACACTGTATTCAGGCTGGGTGTCTCTTTCAGCTAATGTGCTAAACTAGCTTTGTTTTTAGCAAGGTATTTTCTTGAGAATTTTTCCTACACTCTGCTTTGAAGTAAATATAGTGTTGTGAGAAATATGGTGAGAAATGTTTCTTGGAAAACATTAATTTTCCACTTATTCCAAAGGATGTCGAGGTATTCATTGTCTTTAATTTCAGCTACCATCTGTAATCAAGTGAGAAAAATTGTACCTGCAGATACCTCAGCATGCATGTATAACATTTCTTAGAAAACAAACAGACAACAAAAACAAAACTCCAGCAGGTCAACCATGTTCTTACACTGGAAAAAATAACTGAGTTATTGTCAACACCATACGTACATGGGCATGTTCTAACATTACAGCTAGATCTAGACTCTAATGATTAAGAAAAAATATGTGCAGTGTGCAGATGCTTGTTGCTTTTTCTTTTCTTTTTTTTATTGATTTGGATGTTGGTTGTTGCTCTGGTTTCTCTTCTTTTTTTTTTCCTTTCCTGAGAATTTTTACTGCTATTTCACATTGCAAAGTAAGAAAGAGGGTAGCAGATTTTTTTTTAAAGGTAGGTAAAAACACACTTTGGTTTTTGTATTAGACAAAGCAGTTTAAGAGATGTAATTGACATATGGGTCAGGAAAAGAAGATATGCATTTTATTCACATTTTCACTGATTCTTGAAAATCACAATACCAGTTAAAATGTTTTATTTCTATGTAAATAAAGTAGTTACTCCTTTCTAACTCCTTCTCCATCAAAACCAGAATTTTAAAATTGTCATGCCTCGGCAGGCCTGATGATGAGATGGAATGAACAAGCTCACAAGTGAAGTAGAATTTTAAATATATCAAACATTTGTCTCATTAACCTTTTCTTCTCTAAAGTTCTAGTTCATTCCCACAGAGAGGATGCATGTTTCAAAACAGCCATTTGAAATGCTTTTTAAATTTCATTTTCAGAAGTTTGTAAAATGCTTGTAAATAATTATATTTACTCTTTACTAGAGATAAAAAGAATACAGAAAACATAAAAGGAATAAGGAAAACAGTACATGGGCTAAATCTGTATGGAATTTTCAGTTTTTGAATGGGAAATGGAATTTTTACAAAGTTGTAAATCAAGAAAGGTGCAGAAAATCTCGTAAATATTTGATCAAAATATCATAATTGTTGAGTATAAAATTATTTTATATACTCTTTTAAAAAGCACTGCTAGGATTTCTCTTGTGTTGCAGCAGGTTAAGGATCTGGCATTGTCACTGCAGTGGCTAGGTTCAACACCTCTCCCAGGAACCTTCCATATGGGGCCAGGGAGGGCCCCACCACCACACACACACAAAAAAGCATTGGCAATTAAACTATGACAGTACTTTTTTAGAGCTTACAGTTTTTATTATCCTGAAAGAGTTTTTTTTTAGTTTTATGTAGAGGTTTTTATCATGTATCAAAACCGTGTATGCAGATAAAAAAATAATTGGTTAAACTATTTCTAAAATTATTTTCATATTTAGAATCTAACATTCCCAAATCACTTTTAGACTCAGTCACCAATTTTTGTTTTCCCACATATGGGCGTCCTTTTTGCACTTAAAAAATTGTTCCAGTATTATTGCTAGGATTTTCTCCTAAACTACTGATGCCCATTCTGTAAATTTTGAGGCACTTGCACAGGTGAAGACAATTACATCATGCCAGCTGCTTGCTTTACATCACTTGTTAGGTGCATCCTCATTTTAGAGATGTTAAAAGACAGAAAAATGGAATTCATAATCAATTAGATCATAATAGTAACACAAAAGTATTTGATCTGACCTGAAATAGAATATAACCAGCTATAGCAAGATCAGCTCCATTATTCAAACCATTCTACAAATATATTCTCAAAAATTTAGAGAGGGATAAAGCAATTCAAAGTAGCATATGAAAGAATGTATGACTGAAGGTAATTAATATCTGCTGGTAGAGATTTGTGAAAATAAAGTGAAATACTCAACTCTCCTTTTAGCAGTAGTCGATTAGACTGTTAGAAATAATTTCCCTTTGATTATTTTGTGATTCTGTGCATCCGATTTGTAATTCTATAGATGTCACTCTAAAATGCTCTACTTCTCTTAATCAAAATACTAATTGATCATGTCATAGCTAATTCATTACAGTTGCTTAATTAAATCACAACTCATAAATAATCATGTTTAAGAGAAGGATAAATTGTGTAAAAGACTGCTGTTGAATTTTTTTTATAATAATCCAAAATCCTTCTAAGGATCTTTCATTTTAAATTTTATTTTTTAACCCTACTACTTGACTGCAACATTCTTTCTAATAATCCAAAGCATATTCAAATGGATTTGGTTTTGTCTTGCATCAAGAATAGCATATACCCTCATAAAGATAAAACATGACATGACCATTCATCTTATTAAGTGGTTTGTGAGTATCCGAAAGAACATCTCTCTACAAAATAGTGCCTGAGATCATCATACTTAATGTTTAATACTTATACCTAAATTATGAGCAAGTATTCACTTTGTCAAATTTTAAAAATCAATTTAATTGCATTAGAAGACATCTTTCATACTGTGACACTGTATTATGTCTTCATTTGTGTTGTCTCTAAAATGTTTATTTAAAAACACATTGTGTATCACTCTAAATTAAATTATGACAGTTATAGCATCAGTTTTCATTTGGTAGAAAAATGCAAATATAAAACATTTCTCTGTGTTACAGTCTAGATTATGTAAAATGCATCATGCTTCAGACTTCATTCAGGAAATAGCCATCAAACTAAGAAAACAAAACAAGCAACAAGAAATTTGATAAAGAAAGGAAAAAGAGATATTGTTCACATTGATGGAAGCAAAAAAAGAAGGGAATAGGTAGATTCTGACTGATGTCCTAGAAACACCAGGAGATTTTTTGCTTGAAAATTGGCTTTAAAATGCAAAACGTCTGCCAATAATATGTGAAAACTAATAATATCTCTGCTGAGAAATTCTCTTTTTATATATATGATTTTAATTTTTTATATTATAGCTGATTTACAGTTATCTGTCAATTTTCTACTATACAGCATGGTGACCCAGTTATACATACATGTATAGATTCTTTTTTCTCATATTATCATGCTCCATCATAAGTGACTAGACATAGTTCCCAGTGCTACACAGCAGGATCTCATTGCTTATCCATTCCAAAGGCAGTAGTCTCCATCTATTAACCCCGTGTTCCCAATCTATCCCACCCCCTCCCCTTCCCCCTTGGCAACCACAAGTCTATTCTCCATGTGCATGATTTTCTTTTCTTTGGAAAGGTTCATTTGTACCCTATATTAGATTCCAAATATAAGTGATATCATAAGGTGTTTGTCTTTCTCTTTCTGACAACTTCACTCAGTATGAGAGTCTCCAGTTCCATCCATCTTGCTGCAAATGGCATTATTTTGTTCTTTTTTATGGCTGAGTAGTATTCCATTGTGTATATATACCACATCGTCCTAATCCAATCATCTGTCGAAGGACATTTGGGTTTTTTCCATGTCTTGGCTATTGTGAATAGTGCTGCAATGAACATTTAGGAGCATGTGTCTTTTTCAAGGAAAGTTTTGTCCAGATATAGGCCCAAGAGTGGGATTGCTGGGTCATATGATAATTCTAGGAATAGTTTTCTAAGGTACCTCCATACTGTTTTACACAGTGGCTGTAATAGCTTACATTCCCACCAACAGTGCAGGAGGGTTCCCTTTTCTCCACACCCTCTCCAGCATTTGTTATTTGTGGACTTATTGATGATGGCCATTCTGACTGGTGTGAGGTGTTAGTTTTGATTTTCATTTCTCTAATAATTAGTGATGGTGAGCTTTTTCTCATGTGCTTGTTGGCTGTTTGTATATCTTCTTTGGAGAAATGTCTATTCAGATCTTTTGCACATTTTTCAATTGGGTTGTTGGCTTTTTTGCTGTTGAGTTGTATAACCTAATTGTATATTTTGGAAATTAAGCTCTTGTGAGTTGTATCATTTGAAACTATTTTCTCCCATTTTTGTAAGTTGTCTTTTTGTTTTCTTTTTGGTTTCCTTTGCTGTGCAAAAGTTTGTCACTTTGATTAGATCCCATTGACTTATCTTTGCTTTCATTTCTGTTGCTTTGGGAGACTGACCTGAGAAAATATTTGTAAGGTTGATGTCAGAGAATGTTTTGCCTATGTTCTCTTCTAGGAGTTTGATGGTGTCTTGTCTTATATTTAAGTCTTTAAGCCATTTTGAGCTTATTTTTATGCATGGCACGAGGGTGTGTTCCAGTTTCATTGATTTGCATGCAGCTGTCCAGGTTTCCCAGCAATACTTGCTGTAAAGACTGTCTTATTCCCATTTTATGTTTTTGCCTGCTTTGTCAAAGATTAATTGACCATAGGTGTCTGGGTTTATTTCTGGGTTCTCTATTCTGTTCCATTGGTCTGTATGTCTGGTTAGGTAGCAGTACCAAACTGTCTTGATTACTGATGCTTTGTAATATTGCCTGAAGTCTGGGATAGATAGGCCTCCCACTTGGTTTTTGTTGCTCAGGATTGCTTTGGCCGTTCTGGGTCTTTTGTGGTTCAATATAAATTTTTGGATTGTTTGTTCTAGTTCTGTGAAAAATGTCATGGGTAACTTGACAGGGATTGCACTGAATATGTAGATTGCTTTGTGTAGTATGGCATTTTTACAATATTAATTTTTCCAAACCAGGAACATGGAATATTTACCATTTCTTTGCATCTTCTTTTATTTCCTTGATTAATGTTTTTCAGTTCTCAGCATATAAGTCTTTCACCTCCTTGGTCAGGCTTATTCCCAGGCATTTGATTTTTTGGGGTGCAATTTTAAAAGGTATTGTGTTTTTCTATTCCTTTTCTAATATTTCATTGTTGGTATACAGAAATGTGACTGATTTCTGAATGTCAAACTTGTATCCTGCTACTTTGCTGAATTCATTGATCAGTTCAAGCAGTTTTTGGGTTGAGTCCTTAGGGTTTTCTATATATAGTATTGTGTCATCTGCATATGGTGACAATTTTACCTCTTCTCTTCCTATTTGCATGCCTTACATTTCTTTTGTTTGTCTGATTGCTGTGGCTAGGACTTCCAATACTATGCTGAATAACAGTGGTGAGAGTGGGCATCCGTGTCTTGTTCCAGATTTGCGTGGGAAGGCTTTGAGCTTTTCTCCATTGAGTATTATATTGGCTGTGGGTTTGTCATGAATGTCTTTTATTATGTTAAGGAATGTTCCCTCTATACCCACTTTGGTAAGAGTTTTGATCATGAATGGATGCTGGACTTTGTCAAATGCTTTTTCTACATCTTTTGAGATGATCATGTGTCTTTTAAATTTTCTTCCATTAATGTGGTGTTTGATGTTGATTGATTTGCATATGTTGAACCATCCTTGCAAACCTGAGATGAATCCCACCTGGTCATGATGTATGATGTTTTTTATATGTTGTTGGATTCTGTTGGCTAAAATTTTGTTGCGAATTTTTGCATCTATAGTCATCAAAGATATTGGCCTATAGTTTTCTTTTTTGGTGGTATTTTTGTCTTGTTTTCGAATTACAGTGATGGTGGCATCATAGAATGTCTTTGGGAGTGTTCCTTCCTCTTCACACTTTTGGAAAAGTCTGAGGAGGATGGGGATGAGTTCTTCTTTGTATGTTTGGTAGAATTCCCCTGTGTAGCCATCTGGTCCTGGACTTCTATTTGTAGGGAGTGTTTTCATGACATATTCAATTTCATTTCTATTGATTGGTCTGCTTAGTTGATCTGTTTCTTCGTATTTGAGTTTGGCAGGCTGTATGTCTCTAGAAAGTTGTCCATTTCTTCTAGGTTGTCAAATTTGTTGGCACCCAATTGTTCATAGTATTTTATGATTTTTTATATTTCTGCAGTATCTGTTGTGATTTCTCCTTTTTCTTTTCTTATTTTGTTTATTTGGATTTTTTCTCTCCTCTTCTTGGTGAGCCTGGCCAGAGGTTTGTCACTTTTGTTTACCTTTGCAGAGAACCAGATCTTGGTTTTATTGATTTTTTTCTATTTTCTTTTTTTTAAATCTCTATTTTATTGATTTCCTCTCTTATCTTTATGATTTCCTTCCTTCTGCTGACTTTAGGTTTTGTTTGTTCTTTTTCTAATTCATTTAGGTGATGGGTTAAGTTGATTTGAGATTTTTCTTCTTGTTTGAGGAAGGCCTATATTGCTATGAACTTTCCTCTGAGCACTGCTTTTGAGGCATCCCATAGATTTTGAGTGGTTTTATTTTCATTATCATTTGTCTCGAGGTATTTTTTAATTTCCTTCTTGATTTCCTCATTGACCCATTGGATTTTTAGTAGCATGTTGTTTACTCTCCATGTAGTTAGTTTTTTTGTCATTTCTTTTCCCATGGTTGATTTCTAGTTTCATGCCTTTGTGGTCAGAGAAGATACTTGAAATAATTTCTTTTTTTTTTGTCTTTTTCCCTTTTTTTATCTAGACCTGCACCTGTAGCATATGGAGGTTCCCAGGCTAAGGGGTCTAACAGGAGCTGTAGCTCCCGGCCTTCGCCACAGCCATAGCAACACAGGATCCGAGCTGCCTCTGCAAACTACACCACAGCTCACGGCAATGCCGGATCCTTAACCCACTGAGCAAGGGCAGGGATCGAACCCACAACCTCATGGTTCTTAGTCGGATTCGTTAACCACTGAGTCACGATGGGAACTCCTACTTGAAATAATTTCTGTAGTCTTAAATTTATTGAGATTAGCTTTGTTCCCCAGTATATGATTGATCCTTGAGAACGTTCCATGTGCACTTGAGAAGAATATATATTCTTATTTTTTTTGGATATAATATCCTGAAAATGTCTTTTAAGTCTAAATTTTCTATTGTACCATTTAGGATCTCTGTTCCCGTATTGATTTTCTGTCTGGAGGATCTCTCCATTGATGTGAGTGTGTTACAGTCTCCTACTATGATTTTATTCCCATCAGTTTATCCTTTTATGTCTGTTAGTATTTGTTGTAGTTATCTGGGTAGTCCTACTGCTGAGCATGCCTTGATCAGGTATGGTATTTCATACTTGAACTTGTATGGACCAAAGGTAGCTACTCTGTCTAAATTCTTAGTGTTTCTTGAAGAAAACAGCTTAAATTATTTTAAATAAAATGAAAATTATGAAAGCATTTAAATTTAAGAATGTAAAATTTTCCTTTATTAAGCTCTCTTTCTGTTTGAGTGGATTTCATAATGAAAGGACAAACATTCCATACTTAAAGTTACTATTTAGTCATCCTTATTTTATTTGTGAATAAAAACTGTATTACTAGGGGAAAAAAATACTATACTATTATGGAAAACCCTCATCTGAAAAGTTAATACTACAATTATGGAATTTTAAGATCATGGGACATTCAAACACTGGTTTATTTTGTGGCTTAAGCTAATTTTATTTGCTTCAGCAAAACCAGAAAAGATTCTTCAGTATAAAGGAGGAAGAGTGACATGCTCATTTTATAGAGCAAGTACTATAGATTAAATATTTCCTAAATATTTCTGCTAATATTATCTCATTTAATCCTTATATAGGTGATACATTTCACACACACATATCCAAATACATACATATATGTATAAAGAATTAAGGTTGCAAATAGAACTAAGGTTGCTAATATGTAAACCGTAAAGTAGGGACATTATTCTGGATTATCCAGTTAGGCTCAGTGTAACTTCATGCACCCTTAAACATGCAAGAGGAAAGAAAAATAGATCAGGGATGAAAGAATGAGAAGGATTCAACCCATTGTTGCTGGTTCTCTTGAAGGAAGGGGACATCAAAATCAGAACTGCAGATGGCCTCTGGAAGTCAGTGAAGACCCTCAGCTGAGAGCCCTCAAGGAAAGGGGAAATTTCATTCCTATCAGGGCAAGGAACTGAATTCTGCCAATGACTTGAATAGAGAGCAAGGAAATGGACCTTTCCATAGAGCCTGCAGAAAGGAATCTTCCCCTGATCATATCTTAAATTGGTATTAACATATTAATATATATATATATATAACATATAGTTTAATGTTATGAAAGTATTTTATATATATTATGTATAATTACATTTAATTTTTTTTTTTTTTTTCTTTTTAGGGCTGCACCTGTGGCATATGGAAGTTCCCAGGCTAGGGTCAAGTTGAAACGGAACTGCAGGTGCTGGCCTATGCCACAGTCACAGCAATGCTGGATCTGAGACGCAAGTGCAGCCTATATCACAGCAATGCCAGATCTTAACTCATTGAGTGAGGCCAGGGATTGAACCCACATCCTATGGATACTAGTTAGATTCTAACCTGTTGAGCCATGATGAGATTTCCTAATGCTTTTCTATGGAAGTTTATTTTAGACATTAGAATTGAATTAAGTAAGTGTTAAGAAAGCCTTGACATGTTACCTTGGGGCTGAAACCAACATTTGAAATATTTCACAGCAAAGTGGAGGTGGTGGTTGGGGTCGTTGAAACTGTACAGATAGGTGTTGAGGATGAAGCAAAATCACTACATAAAAGAAACCTGGGAAAATCATCAATATTTTTTAAAGTATTAAGTTAAGCATTTGTTTAAGAACATTTTAAATGCATGAGATTCAGTGTGCTGTTTTTATTCTTCTGAAATAAAATTGAAGCAACTTTTCTCTTAAAAAGCGTAGTTATAGGAAGAGAGATATAAATCTAAATATGAGATGAACATCCTGCTTATAGTACAAATAGCCAAAATGGAATTTATCAAACTGAAGCAAAAATATGTATGTAACAATTAGGGTTTTACAATCATATTTTAATTTTTTAACAGCTTTTTTGCTATATAGTTAGCATACATATAATAAATTGTACATATACAAGTATACAACTTGACAAGTTTTGGCATGAGTACATATTCATGAAACACTTACAAAATCAGGACAAGACCCAGAAGTCTCCTTGTACCTGTATATCTTTTCATCTACTCCTTGTTTCCACATCCAATCCCATCCCCAGGCAGCCATTTATCTGCTTTCTGTCACCATAGATTAGTCTGTGTTTCCTAAAAATTTTTTTTTGTCAGCATCTGTGGCTTATGGAAATTTCTGGGCTAGGGATCAAATCCAAGCCTCAGCTGCAACCTATACCTCGGTGGCTACAGCGCCATACGCTTAACACGCTGTGCTGAGCCAGGGATTGAACCTGTGCCTCTGCAGCAACCTGAACTATTTGATTACATAAAAATAACATCATTAGGAGTTCTGTTGTGGCTCAGGGGTTAACGAATCCTACTAGGAATGATGAGGTTGCAGGTTCAATCCCTGGCCTCACTCAGTGGGTTAAGGATCTGGCATTGCCATAAGCCGTGGTGGCTAGGATCTGGTGTTGCTGTGGCTCTGAGACCCCTAGCCTGGGAACCTCCATATGCCACGAGTGCAGCCCTAGAAAAGGCAAAAAGAAAAAAATAACTAAATAATATCATTGTTATAAAGATATCAGTAGGAATGGTTTCTGTTGATGTAAATTTGAGTAATTACCACTTTTTGCCAATGTTTTTGTTAGTATATATGCTTTCATTTCCCTCAGATAATTCCTAGAAGTGGAATGGCTGAAGGTGATAGATGTAAGTTTACATGTTTAAGAAATTCCCAAAGTGTTTTCCAAAGTGATTATAGTCTTTTACACTTGTATTCTCTTTCTAAGAGGTATAGTTCTTCCACATCCTCAGAAATATTAGATATGGCCAGTCTTTAATTTTGGCTATGTCTGCCATCTGTATATCTTTAAGGAAGGGTCTGTTCATATCTTTTGCCCATTTATATCAGGTAATTTGCTTACTTCTTGAGCACTGAAAGTTCTTCATATATTCTAGAGGTGGGTCCTACATCAGATGTATGATTTGCAAATATTTTCTCCCAGTCTGTGGCTTTTCTTCTCATTTTCTTTAATACTGATCCTTAATATAGTAATGCTTTCAATTTTGATGAACTCTAATTTATTATCTGTTTTCTTTTCTAAAATGTGCTTTCAATATCATATCTAAGAAATATTTGTCCATTTTTCCTATGGTTTCTTCTAGAAGTTTTAAGGGTATTAGATTTTGCATATAGGTCTATGATCCATTATAAGTTTTTCACATGATTCAAGGCAGTGATCAAAGTTCTTTCTTCCTCTTCTTCTTTTTAGTATGAAAAATATTTCTTATAGGAGTGTTTTTTGAAAAGAATGTCTTTTCGCTACTGAACTGTTTTTGCACCTATATCCAAAATCTGTGTACCATATATGTGTAGTCTGTTTCTACACACTCCACTGTATTCCGTTGGTCTAACTTAAGCTAATAGAACATTTTTTTCCCCTAGCTTTATAATGAATCTTGATATCAGGTTGTGTCAATATCCTCACTTTGTTCCTCTTTTCACATTGTTTGGACTTTTCTAGCTCATTTGAATTTACATATGAGCTTCAGCATCAGCTTGTCAAGTTTGACAAAAGAAACAAAAACTGCTCTGCTTTTCTTTGGTATCACATTTAATTAAGTTCAGGAGAATTGACACTTTAAGAGTATTCAGTCTTCTGAGTCATAAAAGTATCACTCCACTTATTTAGGCCTTCTTTAATTTCTCTCAGTAACGTTTTTAAATTTTCAGGTTTTGCATGTATTTTGTCACATTTGTACCCAAGTATTTTACATGTTTTTGATGTAATACAAATAGTATTTCAAAAATTATCTTTATTATATCTGACATATTTAAATACAATTGATTTTTATATTGACCTTGTATGTTGCAGCCCTGCTAAACTCACTCATTTTTTTTAGCTTTTTTTAAGATATCTGTTAAATTTTCTTTATAGATTCTCTTTAAATACAGAAATTTTTACTTCTTTTCCAATACGGATGCATTCTATCTATTTTTCTTGCCATATTGCACAGGGTAAACATCATAAACGTGAACAGATGTGTAGTTTTCTTCATGCTCTGTGTATATATATATATGTGTGTGTACTTGAGATTCACTGGGCTTCTTGGATATGACTATAATTTTTAAATCAATTTTGGAATATATTTAACCATTATTTCTTCAACTTCCTCCTTTGCGAATTTCTAATTATGCTTATATTAGGCTATTGGAAATCATTCTATAGCTCACTGTTCCTCTTTTCATTTTTTTTTTTAGAATTTATTTTTTCTATGGGTTTCATCTTGGAGATTTTCTATTCTAATATCTTCAGGTTCACTAATCTTTTTCTGTACAATGTTTAATCTATCATTAATCTATT
This sequence comes from Catagonus wagneri, assembly GCA_004024745.2. Classification (NCBI taxonomy): domain Eukaryota; kingdom Metazoa; phylum Chordata; class Mammalia; order Artiodactyla; family Tayassuidae; genus Catagonus; species Catagonus wagneri. The sequence goes on from PVHT020000065.1 coordinate 4,732,884, forward strand.
CAGTATATTTTTCCTTTCAAATATTTAAAATTTTGCCTGTAGAAGTTTAGTATTTAAAAAAATATGTACTTATTTTCTTTATATTTATTTCCAACATATTTCAGCCTATTCCATCCTATGGGGACAGTTGACTCTTGAACAATATGGGAGTTAATCTGTGTATAATTTATAAATTGCCTTTCATATCCAGGGTTCCTTCACATCCTTGGATTCAACCAACCACTTACTCTGAATACTTACTATCAAAAAATATTGTCATATAATAACTCTGTTCATTTCCTTGTTTACTAATTCTAACAACTCTCTCTGTCTGTTCTAGATCATATTTTTTGTTTTGTTCTTTTTACTCATCATAGGAATGTTATATTTTCCTGCTTCGTATGCCTGGTAATGTTTCACTGATTCTTGTCATGGTAAATTGCATCTTTTTGGAGTGCCAGATATTTTTGTTTGTTTTTGTCTTTTTAGGGCCACACTTATGCCATGTGGAAATTCCCAGCTTAGGGGTCAAATTAGAGCCATAGCTACCGGCCTACACCACAGCTACAGCAATGCCAGATCCAAGTCATATCTGTGACCTACACCGCAGCTTGTGGAAATGTGGAAATGCCGGGTCCTTAACCCACTGAGTGAGACGAAGGGTCAAACCCACATCCTCATGGATAGTTGGGTCCTTAACCTGCTGAGACACAATGAGAACTCTTTTTTTTTTTTGTTTTGTTTTAATTTCTATAACCACTCTTGAGTTTTGTTTTAGGATTTAGTTAAATTAATTGGAAACTGATCCTTTTGGGTCTTACTATAAAGATTTCTGAGTTGGGACTAAAGCTGCATTCCTGGAGCTAATGATGTCCACTACTGAGTTTTCCATGCTCATTTTTCTGGATATTCTATACAATTTCCTGTGAATTACGAGGTTTTCCGGTGTGTGGGATAAGGACAGCCATGATTCTCAATGCCCAGTGCGAGCACTGGGTACTGTTCCATTTAATTCTTTCAGATTGTTTTTCTCCAGACTTGTATCATTTCCTCATCAGTACTCTGCTGAATACACAAGGGGGCCCTCTGCCTTTCTCTGGCACTCTCCCCTCTTGATACTCAGTTCTGTGGGGTCTAGCTAGCTAACTTTTGTCTTTGTAGACTCTCAACTCCATTTGTGCAACTCAGGAAGCCTGACAGACTCTGATCGAGTTGTTCATTCTTGTGCCGTGACTTAGAAATTCTCTTAAGGAAGTAAGCTGGGAAATTGTAGAACTCATTTCATTTTTTTTTCCCATTTCTCTGTGATCACTGTCTTGCACTGCCTGATATATCATGGTTTTATATATTTTTCTTGATTTGTGTTTTTTTCAGACAGGAGAGTACCTACAACTCTATCTTGACTAGAAGCAGATATCTGAATTAATTTTATAAAGTCCACTGTTTGGATGGTTTAATTCTACTTCATGATAGAATTTACTTAAGTGTTAAATTTTTCACAAGGGAGATAATTTTCATGGCTCTCACCTTTGTTTATACATCTCATCATCATTGAAGATAGATTTCTTAGGGACGCATGACTTACTCTTTGACATTTTTAATCCCAAGGATCTAACAAAATGCCTAGAATATAGTAAATTTTGGTTGACGGGTATGAATAAAGGACCAAATGAAAGAATATAGGGAAAAATTAAAAGTAGAGTTCAGTGTTGAATTTCCATCTCTTCTGGACTGAATGTTATGTCCCACCAACATTCATACATTGAATTCCTAACCACTATTGGGGCTGTATTTGGAGATGGGGTCTCTAAGAAAGTAATGAAGGATAAATGAGATCATTTTAGGGTGGTGTACTAATCCAGCAGGATTAGTATCCTTATATGAAGGAACACCAAAGAGCTCATTCTCTTTCCCTCTGCATGCACACCCGAAAAGGCCATGTGACTACACAGTAACAATGGGGCCATCTACAAGCCAGGAAGACAGCCCTCACCAGAAAGTTACCATATGAACACTCTGATCTCAGACTTCAGCCTTCAGAACTATGAGGAGAACATCTCTTGTTTAAGCCCCCTACTCTATAGTATTTTGTTATGTCAACCTGAGGACTCAGACCTATTATCTAAGCTGAGAAAATATTGAAAAAAGTTTTTAAATAAGTGGGAAAAAATACCAATGGGAATCATTTAAATGACTGAGTCTTTGTAAGTCCTATTTAATGATAATAATTTATGAAAATGCAATTCTCCAAAACAAGTTTTTTTGTATGGGCTTCTTTTAATAGCCACCTCTTCTTATTTCAATTAAATCACATTAGAGCAGAATATACTTTTTTTTTTCAAAAGGAATTTTCCATAAATATGACTTAATCTGTCCCAGAATAGTAGCTTTTTACACTGAACTCACTTCTAGTTGGCATCCCTGAATTTCTGGAACCCTGTATAAGAAATGATGTGAAAGAACCTAATGCTGGATGATCACCAACAGACAGAAATTTTTCCTGCTTTGACCTCAGGTGAAGAGGGTCTTTATGTGCTTGTGAATTCCACTCAGGTTGGGATATTTTAATTTTTTAAAAATTTGAACATTAACAAGGACACATAAGGAAAAAAAAAAAAACAGTTATTAAATTGATGATGTTTGAAACTCTCTTGCTTTGCCACTACCTTTTTTTTTCCCCCTAAGACTGTCTAGGATCAGTTTTATTTTAAATAGACTATAGGACGTGTGGACCCTCTGCTGGAGTTGCCCGAGAGCCCTGGAACTGAAACAAATGTTAAAAAGTCCTCTGATATGCCCTACATTTATTATTTTTAAAATCAATTATTTGAAGAAAGAACTAGTGTTAATATTAACCAAGACCTCCATGTGTATACTTCTTTTGAGTTTATAAAGTATTGATAGTTTATAAAACCCTATCAAATCAATCTTCACTTTAACTTTCAGATATACATGGCAGGTAATGGCCTCATTTTACAAATAAGAAAACCAAAACTAGAAGAGGATAAATGATCTCTCTCTGGCCTCCCTGTTAAATGGTGGTGAGGTCAGGTTATAAATCAGACCATTTTCAAATTTTGCTTTGGTCTTAGGACTATATCATGTACATCTTAATTAATTAGCACTTGTCTTCTGGTTAAAGTGGCCAATTGATAATGTGAACAGTTACAAATCCATATTTATAGACTCCTCTAAAAGAAACCTGTTTATTATTCTCCACCTGACATTACCAGCATCACCCAGATTGTTTGATGTTATTTAAGATATTATTTTTGAATTAGAAAGGCAGAATTTTTTCTTAGAATATTTTAACTATATTCTCACATAGAAGTTTGCAAGGAAAGAGACATTTTCCCCTTGTGACCAATGTTGTAAAGTTTCAAAAAGCTTTAAAATAATTTTGATAGTAATAAAAATTATAGTATTATAATAAAGAGACTCTCTTTCAGATGGTTTGTGAAAAAAATACCATTAGCAATGGACAAATAGAACAAATGGTTAGTGAGCCAAATGGGAGAAAACAGAAGGCATAATGAGATATCCCAGAGGAATATTCTTTTACTTACCAGTTTAAGGATGATACAGGCTTCAAATTGGGTTCTTGGCAGAGAGGAAAATAGAGAAATCCTCTTGCACTCCCATGATGCTATTGTAACATTGGATACTGTTTCTCTATTACAACAAAATGCAGTATATCAAAGCCACATAGTATGTGGTTTGAGGTAGATGGAAGAATTTTCTAAGGCAGAAAAAAAATAAATCTGTCAGTACTTTCTCCCCTCCCCCATTGTATCTGCGCTCAGTGATAGGTGCTGAGTTACATAGCAGTATAATTTCATCTGAGGTCAGATGATCTTTCTGGGGCGCTAGTTACAAATAAGAGCCATGTTTTAGATAGCATGAGGCAAAAACAGCATATGGCACTTTACCACTATCAGCCCAAATGGAAATTTCCCATTTTTCCCTTGATCAGTACCTGGTTGGAACACTGTCAGGCCCATGTCTAACACTGAACAAATGGGAGTGATTATTGTTATTACCTACTTTTCCAAAATGAGATTTTTGTCAGTTTAGCACTTCACATAAGTTCTTTAATGAATCTTCAGTTCCTAGATTGTGGGAAACCTTCCATTTCATATACCCTAGAAAAGATTCCTTTCAGAATGAGACCAAGACACATGGCCACTAGAAAAATGTTGTCATTCTTTTAGCAGCCATGTAAAAAGATTTCTAACATAGTTTACCTGTAAAGCTTAGGGACAATTTACAGAAGACTTGCCAACCTAGAAAGGATTACTGACCAAATCTTAAATTTCTAACATTATTTCTCTAAACATTTTAGAGATTTTTATTCAGATGTATTTTTTTATTTTGTACACAACCCTCATTGCAAAATTATAAAATACCTGAGACTGTACATTTTCTGACAAAAATACAATGTCTGAAATAGTTTCTCTAAAAATAAACTCCAATTCATGTGTGCAGAAAATGAGGTCCTAAGTTCTTGATACATTAGCATCTGATGGCATCTTAGTTCAGCATTTCCCATATTGGCATGGGTACTATGAAAACGGTGTCCTATTTTCAAATTAATTTGATAATGGTTTGTTAAACAAGCAAAATGAGTTGCTTTACTCCAGAATTTCTTTGAGTCTTGGCTCAACAAACACATATTATAAATCTCCTTGGAGGATAGAGTATGCAAGATTTGCCAAACACATTTGCCTGTGGAATATATTTTTCAGACAACTTTAGTAGCATGTCCTTAAGAAATAACAGCCGAGAATCTATTGCTTTAGCAAATATTCATATTTTTGTGGCTTTTCATGAGTGAATCATAGTAAATATGGAAATATTTCAGTTCATGAATTACTATTAAGAAGGATGCAACTCAAAGGAAAAAATGTGTTTTTATTTTTTATTTATTACGTTATGTTATTAGATCTAAAAAGATCTATATAAACTTATACTTTGATTTATTAGGTTTTAGTTTTCCATGAGAAAAGCCATAAAATTGCAGGTGAATATTTTGCATTTTCTAATGTATTTAATAATGTACAAAATGTAAATCACATTTTGTTTTAAAAATTATTAAATAGATTTGATATGTTTAAAATATCTTTTAATTTGGAAAGAAAGCTTGAAGTATGGATGAGATGCAGAATAAAGAAATGGGAAAGATATATTATGATGGCACAGTCAACTTTCACTAGGTTTCTCACTCACCTTAGTGTTCATTTGTACTTAAAATGAACACTAAGGAATTTTAATTATTCTACACTTCTCCAGCAAAAATGAAAAATATAACAGAATGAAAGAAGTCTTTTTGGCCTAAAAGTGGACATATATTGCTGTGAGCTGGGGCTTATCATAGGCAGGGTGAAGTACAATCCTCATCATATATTCACCACTGGAAAGATTAGAATTAAAGGACTAGCTTCAATTACATATTTCAAAATTTGTAAAGGCTTGGAGGGAGTTCCTGTTGTGACTCAGTAGTAACGAACCCAACTAGGATCCATGAGGATGCAGGTTTGATCCCTGGCCTTGCCCAGTGGGTTAAGTATCCGGTGTTGCCCTGAGCTGTGGTGCATGCAGGTTGCAAAAGTGGCTCAGATCCTGCATTGCAATGGCTGTAGTGTAGGCTGGCAGCTACAGCTCTGTTTTGACCTCTAATCTGAGAACTTCCATGTGCCACGGGTGCTGCCCTAAAAAAAGCAACAATAACAACAAAAAAGGCACAGAGAAGTTAGTATTAAGAAGACAGAATTAATTAACTTAGGGACCTGTGAATGAGGGTAGATATGACAATAATGAGGATCATTGTGATATCATTCTGAATGGTAAGGAACTAAGACTGTAGTTATCACCAATACTGCAAGAAGAAAAAGAGTATAGTTTGGGGACATTCTTGTTTCTTAGGTAGGAAAGAAGAACTGTTTAATATAAATTTGAGGCATAAATGGTAATTATTACTGAAATTCTATACTATCCTTTTTTGAGAGAAATGTGTAAATATATACACACATACATGTTATTTATATACTGAATATATTTTTCAAAATGAAATCAAAATCTTGCTATGAGGTTCTATTTTAAAATTATTTAGGAGTGCGCAAATGAAGATAATCTAAATTATGAACAACTCAGCCAACCCAAATTTTTAATGATCCACATAACAGTAGAAAATTAGACAAAACAGAGAAAAGGAAGAGTTACAGTAAAGAGTAACCATCAGTCACTGACTAACGTGTGCTGTACAGGGCAGTGAAAATGTGTGAGTTTACCGTTAGACAGGTTTGATTTAATTTCACTTTATTCACTCATTGTTAGTCACTTTACTAAAAGCTCATAATCTCTGTGAATAGCTTCCTAAATAAACTGTGAAGAGAAATCCATGCCCCTTTTGTAGGGTTATTAGGATAATTAGATATACTGTTTATAAAATGTCTGGGTAATAATATTAGCACTGTTTACTGATAATCTACTCTATGCTTTTAAATAACTTTGTAGAGAAGTTAGTGAAGCTCAGAAAAACCAAGAGGTACAAATAGCAAGAGAAATGCCTGAGATCTGAATTCAGCAATTCAGCTATCCTGACTTCTAATTCAGTGCACTGTCTACTAAACAGAGCAACTTCTCACCATCTTCTATAGTTCATCATAGTTTCACATTTCCTTTGTTGAACATTTTTCATTTTTTAACCTGTCATTATATTTTTATGTATTATCTTTATTCATAAATTATAAGCTTTTAAAAGCTCATCCATATTTATATCTCTCATTTTATTGCAAAAATGATTTAAATACCATAGTTGTTCCAAAATGCCTATTGAATGAATAAATTAATGAATTAGAAAAGAATGGCTGCACTAATTAAATTTTCGTTCAGTAGATCCAAGAACCCAACTAATTCTAAATTCTTCTTTGGTGAATGCTACACTGATGTGAGGTTGCAGTATTTAAAAATCATTATAAATATCTCAACTTTACCTTCTGGCAAACACTACTTAGATGTATAATCATAATGCTAATTTGAACTTTACATTTAATGCCTCTCAATAGTTTTATTGCCATTGATACTAGCACTAATTTTCTACAGTACTTGAAAGTTTAAAAGTATTGTGATTATAGAAAAAAATAACAGGGAAAGAAATTCAGTTACACATTTTAGCAGGCTCTCATATAGTTAGTTAATAAAATGCTGAAAAAATATGCCCAGTGACATTTTGAAACAAAATTTGTAAGAATTCCTTTATAGACACATATTGCACACTTAAAGTCTTAATTGAGATATGTAAAGTTAATCCCTAAATTATAATAGGAAGAAAAACTCTGGCTCGTAAATAGATTACTTTTCTAAAAGAGTTATATGTGTGTGTGCACGTGTGTGTGGGGGGGGTGATGTATAAAGCGATATGTAGAGGTTATTACAATGATGTTGATATTATGCTAGAAAAGCTAGATTATAAATTTCAAATAACATTTTAAGGGAAAACACTGGAATCTTGGAGAAGTATATTTAAGAAGGAGAAGGAAAAAAGTTTGCTCCTGATTTTGTCAAAGTTGCAAAATCCAAGGAAAAGAATCAGGATAAATCATTTCTCTAAGCTACAATTTCAGGCTGATGGGAAGCAGCTGAGTGATGATTACTGTGAAGAGATGACACCAAATGAAATGGAGACATCTGAAAGTACTCAAGCTCACACCACAAAATGGTGGCATATGTAAATTCTATTGGAGTCTTTGAAAGTTTATGATTAAGTGCTCACACAGCACAGTAGCAAATGTTTTCCTCTCCTATGGTCCATGTTGAAATCTTCATGCTAATTAGTATTGGGGCAAATGTCACATATGGATTTAAGTGGAAATTTCTGAAGAATAAAAACTGCAGCATCACTATTTGATTGAAAGTAGCTGAAGAGAGGCACAAGGGAAGAGATCACCCTGTTTGGAGGCTGTTGAGACAAAATTCCATAGCTCTTTGAGGAACCTTATTAATTTAATTTTATTCAGGCACATGTATAACACCTGGCATTGCTGTGAAACTAAGGTTCTAAAAATATAGAGCCTATCATAATACACGGGTGAAATAAGGGAAAACCAGGGAATGTTAAAAGATAAAGTCATAACCAAATTCTCACTAAGGGAGAAAATGAATATAAACATAATCAATTTTTCCTTCAGCTGCCTTCATTGTTTTTACATATCCCTGTTTACTTTTAAGTTCCTTCAATTACAGAAAGTGTTTAGCAAATGTTTTAACTATCACTTTTCAGTTTTGTCAGACATATCAACTCACAGGAGCTCATGAAATGTATTGTCAAAAACTCATGATCATCAAAATAAATGAGACTATTTAATTCATACCTGATTATTAGTGTATATTCAACACCGCACTCTATAATAGGGAATATGTGAAGCTAGAAGAATTATGAGATTTCTGTTTATAAAGTGATGGTTGGTACTTTAGGTGGGTATATAAGATAAAATGAATCTTCCATCTACCAGCTGTAGCCAATAATCTTAAGTACTCATTTCTCTCATTCAGTCACAAAACCCCCTTGGCGTGCTATCCAAAATTTATTTAAAATCTTTCCATCTCTTTGCCAATACTCCACTCTAAGTTTCCATTATTCTTTCCAGGCATAATGTCATAGCTTTCTAAAGGGTGTCTATGTTGACTGCCCCCACACCCTCTTACTTGCTTCCCTCCTCACTAAATTTATCCTCTAAAACAAGAAGAGTAAAAATTTTGATATAAATTCTTCCCTTACTGAAAATCCATCCCTGATTTTCCACCAAACTTGGTATACATTCAGATTCATAGTCATAGCCATTACTGCTTTAAATAAGTTGACCTCTCTCTATCTATTCAACCTCACTTTATTACTACTTTTACTTTCTCCCATTGTATGATCCATCTAAACTTTTCTCGTTCTGAAAACTATTTGTAATTACTCCAGGATCTTTGCATTAGCTATGTCCTTTAACTGGAATGTGCTTCTCTTGATGAGTACTTGGTTTTCTCCTTCATATGATGCATATCTCAGCTGAAACTTCTCCCTAGGAAAGCTGTATTATTTAAATATTGCTGCATGACAAATTACACCATCAATTAATCACTTAAAATAACCAATAAGTATGATATCACAATTTCTATGGATCAGAAATGTGTGGCTTAATTGAATGATTCTGGCTTGGGGTCTCTCACAAGGTTACAATCACGGTATAAGCCAGAGCTTCAGTTCAACTGGGGGAGGATCCACGTCCAAGCTCACTCATGTGGCTGTTGGAAGGATTCAGGTACTCACTGAATATTGATACTAGTTTCACATCAAATGGGTCTCCTCATAGAGTTTCTTGCAACATGGCAGCTGGCTTCCCTCAGAGTGAACCAGCAAAAGAAGGACTTCCCTCTTTCCCAGCACAAGATGGGAGCCATAGTCTGTTTTATAATATAATACTGGAGAAATAATATTTTATCACATCTACTGTATTTTATTTTTAGACTCTACTCAAAAGTCTAGCCTACACTCAGGGAAAATGTTTTATGCAAGGGTGTAATACCAATAAGAGAAGGTCATTTGAGGCTGTCTTAAAGGTGTCTACTCAGTCTGTAGTAGGTCCTGAATGATCCATGTTTTTCCCATATACCAACAAAAGCTCAAAATTCAGAATCTCTGTGTTTATGCCTGGTATAGATTTGCATGAGGCTTCTCAAGAATAGCTACCTAAGTGCAGCTATTTGAGTGCAGTTCCTCTTGCTCTGTAGAACTATGAAACTACATAGATAATACATGCTCCCCCTTCAAAAATATTCAAAATACAGTGGTGGGACAGGCATAGTATAACTGCTGTCAACATTCACCTTCAAAAATGAGGCACAAAGAAATCACAGGCCCATTGCAAGTCCGAAATTCAGGCAGGTAAATGTTAGATATTCCTTAATTCATTGTCAAAGCCTGAAAATAAAATTTTAGATGATCAGCTTAACACTCTGAGGTCTTGCATCCACTCTTGACTTATTCTATTCCAGGAAAGGCAGTGTGTGCTTTCTGCTTAGTAGCTTACTCAGCCTCTTTCCTGCCAGTAGAATCATGGGCTTCAACCAACTCTTTCTTTTTATACTATTTCCATTCTCCTTCACTTCATGTTAGTAGCACTTCTGCTAATGTTATTCTTTCAAAAACTTTGTGGGACACCTGTGAATCTCATTAAGATTTACTCAAAAGTCGTATCTTCCAAACTCTCCTGGATACCTTTCCCTACAAAATGGTCCTCCTAAGATGACTGCTGGACAATGCTTGCAAGCTTCTTAAAGATGCTATTGCTTAACTTAGAGTCTGTGAGATGTATCTTTAACTTCTCTAGTGACTTTTTGTATAATTGATTACTAGACTTGAGACAAAATCTTTGGAATTTTTCAGGTCTTAACAGAAGTTCCATAGTCTCCACATCGGCTTCTTCTTTAGACAGTGCTTTACAGGCAATACCCTGGATTTGATGTTTTCTCAGAGCCATTTATTTATTTTTGTCCTCATTTGCTGTGAGGAGAGACTGATAATCTTTAAAAGCATCAAGCTATGGCTTGTTGTTTATCAGTCCTTCCCTCTATTTAACTCTCTCATTATGCATTTTACATAAGCAGGTAGAAGAAATCAAGTGACCCCTTCAGTACTTTGTTTTAGAGTCTCTTTAGCAATAACATTTCATTGGGCACATTTTTCGTATTCCATATAAATTTCCACAGCAGTGATGCTAAATATTCTACCAATATTCCCTGAGGGTTTTTTTTTTTTTTTGTCTTTTTGCCATATCTAGGGCCGCACCCGTGGCATATGGTGGTTCCCAGGCTAGGGGTCTAACAGGAGCTGTAGCTGCCTGCCTTCGCCACAGCCACAGTAACGCGGGATCTGAGCCGCATCTGCAACCTACACCACAGCTCATGGCAACGCAGGATCCTTAACCCACTGAGCCAGGACAGGGATTGAACCTGCAACCTCTTGGTTCCTAGTTGGATTCATTAACCACTACGCCATGACAGGAACTCCTTTCCTGAGTTTTTGATATGATTTTTTTCACCTTGTGTAAATCCTCACCTGCAACATTCTCAGAGCTTCAAGATATTTTAAGCTTTCATTTAAAATTTCCCCAAATTCACTGCCCAATCTAAAATTCCCTTGTGGCTTAGAGGGTTGCTAACATGACTAGTACCCATGAGGATACAGGTTTGATCCCTGGCCTTGCTCAGTGGGTTAAGGATCTGGCACAGTAGTAAGCTGTGGTGTAGGTTGAAGATACAGGTCAGATCTGGTGTGACTGTGGCATAGGCTGGCAGCTGCATCTCTGATTCAACCCCTAGGATGGGAACCTCCATAAGCTGCAGGTGTGGCCCTGAAAAGTAAATTAATTAATTAATTAATTAAAAACTCCTTGTGCACTTTTGATATTTTTTTATGGCAGTATTTCACTTCTAAGCACCCATATATAAATTTGCATTCTATTACTGTGTAACAAACATTAAAACACATAGCATCTTTGGGAAGGAAATAATTAATACCTATGTTTTCTCTAGATCAGGTATTCTGGTACAGTAAACTAAGTAACCCTGGCTCAGTGTCTCTCACACACTGCAATCAAAATATCAGCCAGGACTATAGTCATCTTCTTAGTGTTTGACTTGAGGATGTCAGGTCCTCACAGGTTGTTAGCCAGATACTACTTCTATGCCATGTGTACTATCCAGGGAATGAGCCTAAGAGAGAGGCACAGTCTTTTTATAACCTAATATCAGAAGTAATAACCTATTACTTGTGCTGTATTCTTTATTAGAAGTGAGTCATTAAGCTCAGCTCACATTCAAAGAGGTGTATTTATAAGGGTATGAAGACCAGGAGGTGAGAGTCACTGAGGGACATCTGAGAGGCTACTTGCTGCAAATGTCACCTGCAATGAACCTACACAAAGGAACCATTCAGTCACTCCTTTTATCATCCTATATTATTTCTGTGCATTGTAATTTTTATCTGATTCCTTTTTTTTATTTATGTCTGCACTCATCTCAGTGTCACAAATTAGAGTTAGAGCACCAGCTGAGGCTGCAAAAACAGACAAAAGAAAGTTAATGCAAACGTTAGAAGGTATGTCAAGGAGTATGACTTGATCAGATTTGAATTTTAGACTCATAAAAGTAAGGCTAAGATAACAAGTCCATTGTAGTTTAGAGTCAAAGACTACTTATCAAAGATGAGCAATTTTTGACATAAAGGAATTAATTCATCCTTCTTGAATGTGGCTATTCTAGATTTTAGAAAGCATGGAGTTAGAAAAAAATTTAAATGGAACAAATAATGTTATAGAAGTTTGCAGAAGAAAATTTCCATTCTAGGAACTGTAGAGTTTAACAGGAGCAGGGAGAATATTGGGAGAACAAGATGCTTGTATACAAAATTGAGAAATTGTCTTAATTGGTGATTGGGATGAGTACAGGGAAAAAATGATTAGTTCATCTTTTAAGGCTACTCTACAAAATTATCTCAAACTCTGGATTGGACTGTTATTTTATTGGATTGGAGATGCTTCTCGATATTCTCAAGGGCAAAGGCTTATGGCAGATCTGGGAAATGAAGGCAGGCTTTGGGGTACAGTGGGTCTACCTTTAGTAAGTAAATGTATCAGAGAGAGTCTGGGGGTATTAGGATATGGCATACAAAATAAGAAGAAAAAGAAGTAGATTATTCAGAGTAACTCTAAAGCACCTTGAGAATACTAGAAAATATGGTATGGTCAGCTAATCACCTTAAAAGCCATACAAAGGAAGCTGGCCTTTTTGCAGAGCTCTTGGTCTCACCCAAGTAGAGCCCAAACTGTCTACAAGGCTTTCTCAACAACTCAGCATTCCTTTACTTTGTTCATAGTAAGATCTCAGCACACATTTGTTAAATGAAATTAGTTTGTGACTCAAATTCTGTGATGGACTCCCCAATTTGACTGAAATAATCCTGCTTGGTACTTAGGATTTAGTCTGGCATGTGATATGGCATGCAAGATTAATGTTAGTATTTGTGCTCAATGTCTGGGGGAATAGCAGGTCATCTGAAATTATCCTATAGGCTGCTATTAGTCAAACTTTTAGGATAAATGATAATTCCTTCTTTTATCTCTAGCCAACAATATTTCTAGTCTATAAAATCATTATAAGAATTTTCCATACAAAATTGAGACTTTTATAAAACTTACACTTTTATAATGATATTGTAAATTGCTTCACACCCAGCTGAAAATTTTTTTGTAATTTATTGAGTAAAAAAAAATCAAAACAGGTTGATTTTGTAATACGTTACCCTTTAGTTATTACCAAATATCCTTTATAACTTGCCTAAGTTAAAAAAAATTATTCAAATCGTGTTTGTTGAGTAAACAACATGTGCAATGAATGAAACATGTATTTATTTTTAAAGGTGATATTTTTGGACGGAAAATTAATATTTCATTCAGGCCTTAAAGGTGTTGATACTTTAAATACTGATTAAAATTTATATATATATGCTTATTAAAAAACATTCCATTGAGGAAGAATATTCTATTTGCTTGGTTTAGAATTTTTAGAAACTTAAAAACATTTATAAATGCTGTATTTAAAAAAAATGTTAAGTAGGCTAAAATAAGCTCACAATTTAAGATTGAGACTCCACGACAAGTATAGTTGACTAAAGTAAAAACAAAGAACAATAATACCCTAAGATCTATGTATTAAATATTTGAAGAACAAGCAAACACTTATTCATAAAAATAGCTGTTTTTCAGACCTAGGTATTATATGGGGATATGAGGGATCTTTCCCAGGAAAATTATAGAAAATAATTTGATGTATTTTTTCTAAATATTATTAAAATTATCTAAATTTTTTAAATGTGCCAATTATCTACTCATCACTTCAGAATGGTTTTTTTGCAAGAGGAAGAGAAAGTAGATACAAATATCCTCTGCTTTTTGAAAGTTTGTTAGATGCCACTTACTTTTTATGAGACCTACTTTAGCACTTGTTTTCTCTAACCAAAGGAAACCCAAAGAGGATTTTCCCTTTTATGCACAAAGGCAAAAAGTGAAAATAGTGTTCAACATTTATTTTCAGTGAACTGTTGTAGAAGCATCAGGCAGCTCAAGTGGCACCACCAAGCTCATTCCGCAGGAATTACATTATCATCTCAGTAACCAAGCTGCCATAGCTTTGAACTGTCTGTGAGCATCTGTGCTTTATCTTGGTTTCTTTTCTGCATACATTAGCAAGATGTGCCCTTAGGTAATTTCTTCTTTGCCTTACTCCATGTCAGCCTGCAAAATGTCTCATAGGAATGCTCTACTTTTTGATAGGGAGGAAAGCCTGATGTACTTCAACACACTTCAGTCTAGCAGATACATTTGTAATTATAACCACATTGGTAAATAATATGTAGCTGAGAATTGCCAACACATTCTTTATTGCCACATTTGCTTTAAAAAAATTAAGAGCACACTCTATTGGCCAAGGACATGCCATATGAGCACATATACTTACTTTTCCCTACACTGTGTTCTGAATTGAGTTACCATCATATTGCTTATAGAAAATTTTCTTATTATATATAGGCTTTCAAACTTAGAGTTATAATTAATCTAAAGAAATAACATCAACCAAAAACACTTTGTGCTAGTTTTCTGTGTAATTCATTTTTTTGAGTTCCAAATAAAACTTGAACCTTGTAAATATCATTGACAAGATTTGGACAAAGACCCCATTGGGTCCTATTCTCTTACAGCTAAAGGAATCATCAGCAATCTTTGCTGACACTTCACTCTCTGGGCCTACTTCCCTTTAAACTATCTGTAAACACCACACTATTTGAAGGCCTCCGCTTTGTTTTTAGCTGGGGTTCTGTCCGTTTTTATGATAAATTTATAAAGGATGTGTTGATGTGGTCTTAACAACAAAAACTCTGTTGTAGCAAGAGAGAAGCTAGGAAAAGTAAAAAGAATTTCTTTGTTCAAACCTGATGGTTTTACAAACTATAAATGGCATATAATACTATGCCATAGATTCCAGTGTGAATAATAAAAGTGTTCAGGGACTGCTCTCCTCATATATGAGGTTTCAGTTTCCAATATCTACCAGTCTGGGTGCTTGCCATCGTAATAATCACTTCATGTGGGACATAAACCACTTCAAAAAGAAAGAGTATAATAGAAAATACTTTTAAGAGCAGTTCATGAAACTGAATAAATGGAAAATATATTTAAATCTTATAACATCAAATATCATGTTTGTACTTAACATTACAATTGCAGTGGACTCAACACTTCCAGTTTTAATATGTCTTCTCAAATTTACAGCAAATATTCCTGTAATGTACTAGCTTTCCCCATAACCACTTGTTGAGGTGTCACTCAAATAAAGTGGAAAGTTTTGAAATTACCCATAAAAAATATTTTGTTGGTTTCTATAAAAGAATCTGATTGTTTCTTATAGAAGTCTTAGGCCAAAAGTTTTGAATCATTAATTTTATAATTTTTTTCTTCTGGAAACAATTTTTTCTTTGAGTCTCTATGATTTGAAAGACTCCAGAGGAAAAATATGCTTTCCTTTTCCTTAAAGAATTTTTCAGTGTTTATATTTAGCAAGAAAAGTAAAGCCTTCCTAATATCTAACCAGCATTTCATTAGTTTTATCACTTATAACATGCCCAAGGATGACATAATTACATAGGTTCCTAAAATAAGCAGAGCAAGACAGACAGGTTGGAGAATATAGAAATCCATGCCACACATATTATACCTAATATGCAAACAAACAAACAAAAACTGTGGTGGCCAAACAGAACCAAAGCAGGAATTGAGTTGTGGGGAGAGGGGTGGTAACCAGATTTTAACACTTTATTTACAGGGCAACCATTTATCCTAGATTTGAAAGCGGGGTACATTGTGAATAAATATTTCTTATTAATCACACACTTGAAGAAATTATATATTGGCCATTCATTTTCATTTTCTGATTTTTAATTGAACCATGAGCTGATTTATCTTAATGCAGTATTGCTCAGCTCTCTTTTCCCCTCAGTTTTGTGCCTAGGATTTATCACCACAATTTGGAGGATTACTTTTGCTCTACCTGCTTCTTATTATGAGTGAGAAAACCAAGATCTAGAAAGGTTAAAAGCTTTACTCAATAGCCCATAGTCAGGAGATTGGATTAAGATGGCAGAATAGAAGGACTGGAGCTCAACTTCTCTCCCAAAAAACAACAAAACTACAACCAAATGCCAAGCAGCCTTCAACCAAATGGACTGTAAACTTCCAAAAAAAGATATTCTACTCCAGAAGACAAAGAGGAGACCACAGCAAGAGGTAGAAGGCGTGATTACGCAATAGAAGCAACCCCATAACTCCTGGGTGGGAAGCCCCACAGACTGGAAAGTAACTGCATCACAGACTCAGCTACAGAAATGAGAGTTCCGAGCCTCACGTCAAAACCCCACGCCTGGGGATCAGGCACAGGGAGAAAGAGCCCCTGGAGCATCTGGCATTGAAGGCCAGTGGGACTTGTGTGCAGGAGCTCCACAGGACTGGGGGAAACAGAGACCCCATTCTTGAAAGGCACACACAGACTTTCACGTGCACTGGGTCCCAGGGCAAAGCAGTCTCCAGAGGAATCCAGGTGGAACCTGACTGCAATTCTTGGAGGATCTCCTGGGAAAATAGGGGTGACTGTGCCTTGTTGTGGGGGAAGGACATTGGAGGTGAAGCTCTCGGGAACATTCATTAGCCTGCATTTCTCTGGAGGGGGCCATTTCTGGGAAAATCTGGTCCCTCCCATCAGCACTGAGAAGCCCCAAGCCAAACAATAACCCAGGTGGGATCACAGTCCCACCCATCAGTAAACTGGCTGCCTAAAGACCCCTCAGGCACACAGCCAGCCTCTAATCTCATCCAGAAACAAAGCCCCACCCATCAGAGGGATAGGAATCAACCCCATCTACCAGTGGGCAGGCAACACTCCCTCCCATCAGGAAGCCTACAGCAAGCTCCGCCCATACCAGCTTTAGTC
>PVHT020000065.1:4776070-4810218 GCA_004024745.2 Catagonus wagneri
AAAAAAAATGCAGAGTAGAGAATCTGGTGGATTTTCTTAGGTGGTCCAGGAGGCATCTCTCGGGAGAGGATAGTTCAGAAAATTCCCCAAAAGAATAATAGAGTAAGTCATGTGACATCTATGAGAAGAGTATGCTTGTCAAAAGTAACAGCAAAGGTAAAGCCTCTAAGTCAATGCAAAAAAAGACTAGTAAGAGAAGAAATGGTGAGGAGGACTGAAGTGGGAGATGAGTTTAGAGAGTGAGGCTGAAGCCAGAAGTAGGGCATTGTAAGGTCATGGCATTGTTCTTAAACTTTGTGGGACTGGAAGCCAATGGAACTTCTGAGACAGGAAGTGATATGATCTGTTTTAAGATTTAGAAAGGTCACTTGGCTGCCAAGTAGGGAATAGATTAAAGGGTCAGGAATGGAAACCAGGAGGCCAGTTGGGAGATTATTGTTGTGGGTACATGAAAGATGATAGAGGCTTAAACTAAAGTGGGAAGAGTGAATGTTATGGAAACTAATCAAATTTAGGATAAGTCAGGAGCTACAGTACTTGCTGATATATTGGCCATGGCAGGTAAGGAAAAGATGGGAACAAAAGATAAATTTTGAGTCTAAGAAACAGATGAATGAATTTGACTAGGGTAGGGGCAGGTTGTATGTGAAGAGCTCATATATCAATAGTTAGGTCTTAGCCATAATAATTTGCCTACTAGGCATCTGGCTGGAAATGTCAGGTAGACAATTGGATGAATGTATTTAGAGATTGGGAGTCATTAGTGTATTGACCCTTAAAAGCCTAGAGATTGTTTGATAGTAACTTGAAAGAGATTGTGGGGAGAAAACAGGGGAAGTTCAAGGTCTAAATCCTTGGACTCTAAATCATATATAAATTGTCTAGAAAATGAGCAGGAAAAGAAGTAATCACTTCCTCAATGAGTAACCAAAAATAGCTATAGATCTATAATATAGGAACTAGCCACATTGTACAATGACTATTTTAGTTTTATTCCTTATTTCTTCTCCAATAAGTTTCTTATTTATTTTTATATCAGGAGCATCCCTCCTTGAGCATACCATGTAGTAAACACTCAATAAATGTTTGCAAAATATACATATGCCTGAATAAACTTTTTGTGACTTGGCCAAGAAAATTTTCAAAACACTTTTATTAGGAAAAAATAAATGGCACACTTAAATCTTTTATTAGAAGACACTGACAATATATTCCTCTGTAAATCAAGCATTTTATTACTCATCTGTAAATTCGCTATATTTACTATTGACATCTCAACTACATTTCAATTTGTTTTTATCTCACTGCTCTCATATTTATAACTCCTTCATATTAGGTTACTTATTACTTTTCTTTCTTTAGGGACCAAGTTTCCATCTTCAGGTTTAAGTCTGTCACTGGCCATGCCTTCTCTATGCGTTCCAAATACAAATTTGTTCCAAATACAAATTTGTTTTCATAAAGATGTGTAGTCACTGTCCATTGGCTCAATGGAAAAAAATTTAAGTTATCCCCAACCAAAGAGACTAAACACTATAGACTTAGAGTGTATAGGCCCTCTGATAGCACACCTATGCCTGCGGGCTGGTATCTGCAAATGATTGGCTTCAGGTGTTTGCCTGAAGGAGCTCATTGAAAGTCAATGCAAATGAGGCCATTTTTCCTAGCAGAAGACATTAACCTGCAGGAACCTTGTATTTTGGGCCCATAACTGTGTACTTTTTAAACATATGTATAACATTATACATTAATCATAAATACTAGGTCAACAATGCAAGGAGTAGACGAATGAGGAGATGTGCCAGGAAGCAGAATGGTCCAACTGGAATGTTTTTGTCTACCTCCCTATCTCATATGCTTCATCTCTACCACCATCGAGGGTCTGACCCTGCAATGACTGTAAGGAAAAATAATTTGAAAAATCATCTTAAAGCATGCTGACAAATGGAAAATATAATTGAACCTAATGCAACTTGCTTGAAATTGCATTGTATTTGAAATATAAGAAATTAATCAAATTTAAGCTAGGCCACATTGGTTTCAGAAGCATTGTTCTATTTCAGAATTATACCAAGTATTCAATACTAAAGTTTAATAATTCTACAAGGTCACAGTGAGCTGCAAATCTGGGTCACAATCAAAAGGCTATTCTATGTTTTCTGCTTTTTAAAATTGTTACAATTTTAGATATATTTTATCAGTGAAAGCATAAAATGAACTAATTTTATTCCCTAACTAATCACATCATGGTGATCTTTTCCTAAGCAAAGATCTCTTCAGTGGTTTCACAGTATGCACTTTATCATCTTACACATGCTCAAATGTTGCCTTAGGAACCAACTATTTCACTCCTGTAAGGTATTTTCTCCCCTCTTAGCTTACACTATAACTTTCCTTAAACCAGGAAGAATATTTTCTATACATCTTTTCACCCCTGCCTTCACAACATGCATTCTTATTAAACTGAATTCTTTAGAAAATTCTCAAACTGTTTCTTTGAATGTGCAGTGAAGTTAAATATATGTAATAATCTTTTGAGATTCAAGACAGTATTAAAGGAGGTCGAAGAGAAGTTACAGTGCTTTATGCATATGATGTGGCACACACATTAAAACGTATATTTGACATTTGCAAGGGATTTAGACTCCACTGTAATTTCATATGCAGGTGGGCGCTTAATAAATAATTTTTGGTGACAAGCCAAGAATATGCTGTATATAGGATTTGAGCATATGCTCCATGATATTAATGATAAAACATATGTTTAAAAACATTTCCATCCAAGCCTGGGACATATTGCCTCCATCCTGTACTGAACATCTCCTCCAAAAAGGCCTCCTCATTTTGAAAGAAAAACGTTTTAAAATCTAGGAACGTTCCCCTGCTCTAGTTCTTTTCTCCCTTTGCCAATAGCATAACCTTCAAAAAGATAAGTCTGATAGGGCCTGCCTTGCTTAAAAACTTTCCAATTCTATACCATGGCACCTGGGACCCTTAACACATTTACAGTCTGATCCTAATCTAGTATGATTTTCTGGTCTTGTTTTTCACTATGCTCCCCACACCCCTCCTCCCCTTCATGCGACTATATTGTTCACTCTTTTCTGAACACATATGAAATTGCCTACCTTTGTGCTCTTTTTAGTACTATTTAATCAGCCTGGAGTGTGTTTTCCAACTTCCTCTGCTTGGTGAGCTCCACACAGGTTCTAACTCTCTTTTGAAGAAGTTTTCACCTCTTGATAGTTCTTCCCCAGTTTCCTGACACTTCTCTGTCCTTCCCACTTCATCCACCAGCTAACTTTTCCAAGCTGGCTACTCTTGTTTGTGCCCTCACACTCCCCTTAGCTTTATTGTGAGTGCCGGATACAGCATATGTGACTGGAGAGCCACAGATGAGCCATTCTTTAAGAGATTCTTCACAATTTCTCTGCTCATTTTGGATACACAGTTTATTTCTTATTTGGTAAACAGCTTTTGAAATTCAGAAATAATGTGTTTTTGTAGGAAGAATATAAACATTAAAGTTGTACACAATAGAGAGAAAATCTATAAAGTAGATAATGATTCAGTTACCTCAGTTCCCTAATTCAGAAGTAAACATTTTAACCAGCCTGATGTCCATTCTTTTTTTTTTTTTGTCTTTTTAGGGCTGCACTCACAGCATATGGAGATTCCCAGGCTAGGGGTCTAATCAGAGCTACAGCTGCCAACCTATACCACAGCTCACAGCAACGGCAGATTCTTAACCCACTGAGCGAGGCCAGGATCAAACCTGCAACCTCATGTTCCTCGTTGGATTCGTTTCTGCCGCTGTGCCAGGACAGGAACTCCCTGATGTCATTCTTTAAGAAAAAATTCTTGCTACAAAACATTAAAATTCAAAGGCCATTTTTGAATTTCCTGCACAGAAGCAAGGTATTTTCTGGAAAGAAAAAGATGCATGAAAGTTAAGTTATGGGGCAACTAATATTTGGTGAAAACAATGCTTATTTAGAAAAAGATTGCATATGATTCAACTTGAGGAATAATTTTCCCTAATCATAATTAGAGCTTATTCTTTACAGTTATTTTGTTCATCTTTGTCTTAGAAGACAAATTAGACGGTAGCTAGAAGGGGCAATGTACAATATTGTTAACCCATGATTTTCATGAATATGGTGACCATCTGATAATGGAATGGACCTATAAGGGAGGCAGCAAACTACAGGGGCTGTTCAAACCCTTCATTTTCATTTGTGCTAGCTGCCTCTACCTCACTTCTGTAAATAATTATATTGCTTTTGAGGAGCAATTTTGACTGTCATTGTTCCTAGCAGATTTCTTTAAATGTGCTCTTTGAAAAATCTGGCTGGAAATGATTTCTAAAACCATATATATATGGTGTCTTAACCTCAGAGCCTGGATATACTCTTCCTCCATTTCAGTGAGAGTACGAATGAGGGAATTCAGTTTCCTATGAATTGAATCTCCTGTGTCAACTCTAGGGTAATCCTTGTATTGCTTTCTAGAATATACTTTCTGATCACCGCAGTAGCTCCTACTGTAAGAGAATTCTGTACACATCCACTCATCCACTGACCTTGGGAGGTGTATTCTCTGATTACTTTGTGTATCTTTATAGTTTCTGTTGGATATGCATGTGCCTACTCTGGTTTTGTACAATTGGCAATTAACTTACTTTCACAATTATATGGGGTATGATTTCTCAGTCTCATTTTTCAGGTAAGTGAACTGCAGAAATGGAAACATCAGCCTCCAGATCACTTAAAAAATATTAGATGTGAGTTTCTATTTATAATTTGTTGTCCAGAAAACTCTTAGTGTTTTAGTTTTTGAGTTCTTTCCCCAACACACTAATTGAGAGTAAAGTGCAGCCAGAATCCTCAAGCCCTTCTAAAAGACATAGAGCTTAATGAAGTTCATAATCCTATATGTCAGAAATTTTACACTAGTCTGTGTATTTACACACTGTGTGTCTTTCCCTGTCTCCTTCCATACTAGAAATAAGAAAGTGTGGGAGTTTAAAATATTCACTGCATAGTATTAGATTTAAAATATCTAACACATTGGGATAATACTGAATGTTCTTAGCCTTTAACATGTTTTATCGGTATGCAGGAATCTTTGAAATATAAAGAATTACATACCTTTAATGAAAGTTTTTTTTTTTTATTCTTAACTAAAAGTCCTGAAACCCCATAGAATTATATCACACTGGTATTGGACGTCCAATTGTCAGTTTTAGTTGACATACTAATCCATGTCTTCCTTGACTATGTTTTGGTAAGTCAGTTGCATTGTGTTAATCAAAAGGCTATAGGATGGAATTGGATAACAGCTTTGTAAAAAGGAGAGAATGTGGAGAAAATGAATAAATTCATATCTGGCTTAGCAGCGAAGTAGAAAATTCTAAATAAATCTGTAAGTAATCTGTCAATTCATATGCACTAAACTCAGAAAGTAGCAATCTCCAAAGATACTAGCTGATTTAAATGAATATAATTTTTGAAGAATTTGGAAACATAATAGAAACTTATTTCTGTGAGCGAGTATAATAAAAACATTTCTATGAGCAGCATTTCAATCTATGGGCAGTCCTATGTATGTCATAAAAGCAATAATAGAATAGACGGTACCCAAATTCATTAGGATGGACATTCTGTATCTGTTTAGTTGTTCTAAGTTAACCCCAAACTCCACTTGATATTTACTATTAAATGACATTTGGAAATCTAATTCCTAGACAGTTTTTATTTTATGGTTTATGGTGTATATCTAGAGGATGAAGAATACTTTGCAGGTCATTATTAAAACATATTTATTAATTCTAATCAAGAATTTAGTAGTGCTTTCGTTAGCTCTGCCTTTGTAACTCCCCAAAGAAATGCATTGTGTGTATTTATCAAGTTAATATATTTTAAGACATTTGATTTGAAGTGACAGAACATTCACTGTTGTGTCAAATTGTGAGTTTAATGTATGCAAATGATTGAAATGAGAAACACGTATCTGCTTTTCCAGGTCTGATATTTTGGGGGTCAAAAGGAAGCTTTCTTCTTCTTCTTCATTATTTGTTTTTCTTTTTTGCTTTTTAAGGCCACACCTGTAGCATATGGAAGTTCCCAGGCTAGGGGTTGAATCAAAGCTGCTGCTGCTGGCCTACATCTCAGCCACAGCAACACCAGATCTGTGTCTGTGACCTATATCACAGCACAGCAATGCTGGATCCTCAACCCACTGAGTGAGGCCAGGAAGCTTTCTTATTCATTCTCCAAGTCACTTAAAATATGTGGCTAAGTTAAAGTAATAAATAAAATTCACAATATATTTTGTCTCTGATAATAAGTTGTAATTAGGAATGAATTTGGAATAAATAGGAAAAACACGAGAACTTGGGACACTAGTAAGAATTTGGAACTTTAATTGTTCCTTACAAAGTTAATTTAAAATTATTTTTTAGGTTTGGAATCTAAATTTTACACAAAAGTAATATTTTTAGTCATATAATAGAAAACAAAACTGTTTAACTTATAATTATATCTAATTAAGGAGACATTTAGCCGTTTTCATTTTACAGGTGGGTTTTTCCAGAATGATTGTATAGGATTCCCAGTACGTCTGTAAATATTTTTTAAAAGAGAAAGAGAAACTAGTCAACTCCCTAGCTACATATAATCTATATTTGTTACCATGTAATAACAACCCTTCTCACTATGTTTCTATCTTGAACGTTGCTTCCAATCTCTACCTTTTTTTTTTTTTTTTTTTGGTAAATTGTTGATAACATAATATCTGGATTTAAGGCACGGAAAGAAAAGGAAAATGATGAATGAATGGAATGTCTTTTTAAACCACATACACTAAAATGTACATATATTACTCAAATTCTGACTGCTCCCTTGAATTGAATGTCATGGTCCAATAAAATTATTGATAAATTCTAATTTAAAAGAAATAGCAAGCTTTTTACTTACAGCATCTGAAATCTCTGTGTTGGCAGATACACAGAGTTTGTGGATTTTGATGTGACAGTAGGAAAAGCTTTTCAGCAACAAAGTAATGGTTGATGGAAACAGTCTAGTTCATTAACAGGCAGTTCTTCAAGACTCGGGGTGGGGGGTGATTACAGCCAGTTCTGTGTGGGTAGTAGAGTATATTTCAAAGCTGTATGTAGCTACAAAATTAATGTCCACTTGGGTAATAGATGCCAAAGGCTAGATTACCATCCTACAAATAAACACATCTTTCAGGACACTAATATTTTACAATGAGCAAATAATCCACAATTTAGATAGATAAAAAGAGATATATATACATAAGCTTCTTTCACATATGAAGGGGAATTATGCAAAGCTTGTTGGTAAATTATTTGTATCTATGTGGAAGACTATAATATATTCCTTTGCTTGAGACAAAGCATTGATATCAATCAAGATCACTAAGAAAAGTCCAATTTTCAACAGGAATTTTGAATTATTTTAGATAATCATAAGGCTAATTCCATATGCAACATTGCATATGAGGTGTTTAGAGTGATTTCTTTGGATGCTTGCATAGTGGCTGTGCCCTAACTTCTTCATATAAAACATTTTGCAGTATGTAGACTTTGAAAACATGGCCAATTCAAAATAAAATTTTACTCAGTTCTTTTGTTCTTTGCCCCAGATAACTTTAAATCATTTCTTAGATTTGATTGGCAGCTTGATTTCCAATTTCACAGATTTCAGAGGGAAATCATTTTTTTGTTGAACCACACATTTTGCATGAATTTATGCATTTAATTTTTTAATACCATTTTCCTACTCCTGGAACATGTATACAGCAAGATTTTATCTGTTTATTTTTAGTGTTGCTTTGATTTTTTTGGTTGTGTTGTTCTTAACCATTGATACCTAATATGGGACAACTAGCACCATTGTCATGACTTAGAAAACCTGTTATAACTTCAGACAGTAATTTTTTTTTTTAAAGACACAATCAAAAGAGAATGCTAGGGATAGCGGGGGCCATTCAAAAATTAACAGAAAGGTCAAAGTGAGTGCCGTTGGTCAGTTATAGTACATAGTATATAAACTTTAAAATACTGCCTTTCAGTGACCTGTACCTCATTTCTTAGAAAGGAAAAGAAAATAGATGTCGTGAAGTTAAGAAGGCAAGTCATGTGCTTTGCAGGAGTGAATCAGTCTTTAAATTTTTAGGCTTCTCATTTCTTGTCATAAACTACCGATTGCCGGTCTAGTTAAAGCAAATGATTCAGAACCAAGACTGTACTTCCTATGCTTCTTATCTCAGAGGATTTTGGGGTTTTCTCTATACCTTTTGCCCTTGCTACTCTCAAATTGCTGACTGTCTAAACTCTGTTCAATTACACAAACCTAATTTATAAATCCATAAAGACAAAACTCGGTGATCAATAAGGATTTTTAATAATTACCTGGGAGCTGAATCTGAACCAGGTAGTTCATAGTTTACAAAACCTTAATTTAAATGAAGTTTATTTTAGTGCACAAAGGATGTTCTGTGAGGTTTGTATCATTCGGCAACTTTAGCGTAGTGATTAAATTAGCTAGCATAAATAAATAAATAAATAAATAAATAAAAAGTGTTTTCAGAAAGCCATCGATCACACTAAAGGGCTAACTCTCATTATGTTATGAAAATTGAGTTGTATTCTTGTTAATTTTTTTTGTTCTTATTTATTCAATGGCTATGTAGGCAAATCCAGTCCTCTTTATTATATCATTAATTATTTATAAATGAATACTGTTATAGTAAACTTTTTGCAACATCCAACTAAAATGTCTAAGAAAAGATGTATTCTGGGACTAAATTGACAAAGGTTTGGTAGAGGTATTGCTGAATCAGCGAATCCTGGCATACTGCTTAGAGTAAGCATTTAGGTTTCACACACACAAAAATCTAGTTTTCTTTTCCCAAGTTACTGTCAGTTTTTTTAAGTGGCATGTTAAACTGCTGCTTCTGCTCTTTTGTTAATGTTTATTTGAAAATGATTGGAAAGTGTCAATTAAAATCATTCAGAAAAGGATTTACCTGTGAAAGAAGCTATATTGTTATGTTAATTATTACCTCACACTAACACTTGAATGTCTTAGATTATCATATATGTTTAAAATTTGCTACTGACAGATTATCATATAATGAATGTGTCTGGGACTGCAGATTTTAGGAGAGCAAATTTACTGTGGTCATAAAGATGGGCTTTGATTTTTTGCCTGTTTTGACCTCTTTCACTGAGATAACCACTAGATAAGGCTAACCGGGAATTTTTCTGTTATAGTCTTATACTTTGTTAAACAGCTGTTCCCCACTGTTTCCCACTGATTTCTTTTCTAGCATTTCTTCTTCCAATCTATTTCTCTCTCAGTTCTAATTCTTAGACATATCCTAAAGTTCCTACTTTCCCTCCTGGCTATTTCCATCTCTCCTTTATCCTTCCTGAATTTCCAAAGTTATACTCTCATTCAGCAGATCAGATAGGCCTGAAAGGAAAACTCTCCTGTCCTTTATTGTGTATGCCCCTTTGTATTCTGTCAGTTTTAGTAATAAACATGACACCTACTGAGTTTTCAATCAGGACCATATTTCTATGCTTAACTTTTTTTTTTTTTTTAAGCTTTTTAGGGCCATATCTGTGGCATATGGAAGTTTCCAGGCTGGGGTCGAATTGGAACTGCAGCTTCTGGTCTACACAACAGCAATGGTAGAACCCAGCCTCGTCTGCAACCTACACCACAGCTCATGGCAATGCCAGATTGTTAACCCACTGATCGAAGCCAGGGATAAGACCCCCATCCTCATGGATACTAGTCGAGTGTATAACACGCTGAGCCACAATGGGAACTCCTATGCTTAACATTTTAATAGTGCAGCTAAGCTCCTGGCATTTTAATTTCACCTGCTTCATGAGATCCACATTAATTAACGTTTTATTTTAACACATTTGACTCATACATTACATCTATAGGCAGTATTGGATTATAATCTTTAAAATTACAGACACTACTGACTTTGAAGTATATCAAATTTGTAGTGCATAACAACTGAAGGTATCCTCTTAAGATTGTTATATGAAATTCATAACTTCTTGTTATTATAAGGTATGAATAACCTTCAAAAATATTCACAGGAAAGTTGTTTTTAAAACTGGGAAAACAAAAACATATAAGAAAAGTGATCTTTCATAATAAACTAGCATCTATTTGCATAATATTTTTCAGTCTTTCCTTTATATGTTCTTTGTAATCCTGGACATGCAAGTTAGTATTCTGCCCTTAAAAATTTTTTTTTAATTAAAAAATTAAAAAAAAAAATCTGTGTAGTTTCATATCACAAGCACTTTCTGAAGACACTACATCTAATAATTAGAATACAGACTCTGAAGCCTGCCTTCCTAAGTTTTATTCCTGGCTTTGCTACTTATAAGCCATATGTGACATACTCAATTTCTATCATATAAAATTGGTATTGTATACGAATAAGAAATTATTTTTTATAACTGTTTTAGACCATTTCATATTCTATCAGAAGTTATAATATGTTTTATTAATGTTTTTCATAACAAGCCATATTTAGTTTTTGCTATTATGAATAATGCTGCAAAGAACATCTTTGGAAGGTATCTTTGTTTTTTCTAAATTTCTGTTCATTTTTGGAGGAAAGATTAATAAATGGGAAATCATTGGATCAATAGTAATTACTACTTAAATGCCCTTGCTATTTATTAGCAAATTAATTCTATACTGTCACCATATTATTCTGAAACGGTCTACAAAGGAGCCATACTCACCACATCCCTGTCACATGCTGTCGTTTTAAAGGTGATGCTCCTTTCTATCTGTGTATTGACATATTCTGTGCCTCTTAGATTTAGAGAAGGTTTTCAGTTATGGAAATGACTATGCATTAGTGTGTCATGTCAGGTATAGTGTTCCACATGCTGGTTTTACACCTGAAACTTTTCTAGTGAACCAGTATTTCTACCCGCAATATTGAAAAAAAAATATTTTGACATTTTTACATTTTTAACATGAACAACAACAAAAAAAAGGCACATTTCCAGATCGGAACTACTTTGAGGTATGCTGCACAATGGTTCTGCTCAAATATCTGCTTTATGATTATGTAGGTAATGCTTAACAATTCTTACTTGGCAAATTTCTAGATTCATCTCCCTTATAAACTATTAGTTGACTTTACTGACCACTTTACTCAGGATTCCCTTATTGTATCTTTATTATTCTCTGTGTGTGTTTGTGTGTGTGTTTTGTGGTCCCTGTATCAAAACGCCAGCCTCTCTACCAGCATGTGAAC
This sequence comes from Catagonus wagneri, assembly GCA_004024745.2. NCBI lineage: Eukaryota > Metazoa > Chordata > Mammalia > Artiodactyla > Tayassuidae > Catagonus > Catagonus wagneri. The sequence continues at coordinate 4,787,405 of PVHT020000065.1, forward strand.
TCCTCAAAGGCAGATACAAAATCACTTTTATTTTACATAAAATATGTTAAGGAAAATAAAAAATGTACAGGTGTTTACAAATAAATAATGAAGTAAAATTGTGAATTTTTTTCTCAATATGCTCTGAAACAGACTGATGAGTGAATTGCTTATTTCAAGGATTATCTGAAGAACTGGTAGGCATTTGAAATTAAAGAAAGATTATGACCACTACAATATGCTTTGACTTCAGGTCAAAATGGCTAAGGAGTTCTTTCTCTTAATTTACTCCTCTGATCTGATCCTCCAGGTTTGAAAAATTGTCGCTTTGAGTGGCAAACAAACCAAAAAAGAATCTTTCAAAAAATATGGACAAAAGATAGATTTTAGAGTTCTAAAAATTAATTTGGGCCTAATTGCTTCAATTTTAGCTTGTAAAGTATCTTTCTAGAAATAAGTTGCCTCTAATGAAGTGTTATGTTCTTCAGAATGTCTGTTGCCCCCAGTAAGCCTTCATGTAGAAAACATAGGTTTTAAAGTGACCTTAGAGTCATAAGCCAAATATAATTATTAACTTTAGAAATTCTTAATGTTAGTACATTTTTTGCATAGAAGATTATAAACAGTCTCAAATTAGAATTCACTCTTTAGGGAGTTCCCTTGTGGTTTAATGGTTAGTATTTGTGCTTTCATTCTTCCAGCCCAGGTTTGATCCCTGATCTAGAAAATTAGATCCCACACCAAGCTGTTGTATGCTGTGGCCAAAAAAAAAAAAAAAAAAAAATCACTCTTTAAAATAAATTAATATTGTGGATTATCTGAGACCATTAAATAAAATGAATTGCATAATCTAACTTCACAAAATGTTTGGGGAAAGCTGACATATGTAAGCTTTAGTTAGTATTTGCTATATAATGGAGGCAGAACAGGGGAAAAAATGTAGCAGGACCTGGTGGATGAAGAATGGAGTAACTTATGTATATCTATTGAGCTTATTTGCATCAGAGAATATTGCATTTATTAATCTGGCTTCCTTACTGCCAAAAATAGTACCGTATGTAATGAGCTGTGAAAATACACGTTTAGAATAAAAGCCCATTTTTAGTGTTAACTAATAAACATCATTTCCTTCTGCTCCACATTTCGTCACAGAAGATTGTTTCCAAGGTCCACAGCTTCACTTGCGGGTGGACACTTAATCTGTTCATATTAGAAAAGAAGCTTTCTAGGTTGATGGTACCCTTGGTGGTTCAATAATTACTTCACGGCCAAACTAAAAATCTGTTTCATTTATAAGTAGTTAGATCGAAACCACTTAATAAGCACTTGAAAAGAATCATATGTAAACATTAAACTAAATAATTATTTGATTTTATTTCTAAATGCAGTTATATAAATGAGATGATCATGCCCACTGACTACTATACACTTAAACAGTATAATCTTACCTGACAGCACCATCTTAATTCCTGTAACATACTGATTTTGCTTGAGACTTGCTTTTTATTGTCACAATTGTCAAATTGCAGCTTTGCAAAAACAGAACATCATGAAAAGGAAAATAATAAAATGTTAAAACTATGAACTGCCTCAAGCAAGCAGTCTGCATGGCATTCAACAGATACTGAGTAGAGGAATACTTCAAAATTTTAAAATATTACATAATGGTCTGTGAATCAGTGTTACAGGGCACCGTGGTGCAAAGTTAATTGCACTAATCCACAGCATTATATTTTATAGGCTAGTTTTTAAGGCACCCTCCATGTATGAGTTGTTCTCTCCCATACTGGAAGAGAACGCTCAGGAACTGACATTTTTATTTAGATACTTCCAGCTATGGCTGAGAGAAAAAAATGTCATACAGACTTTATTACAATTTGACTCTGACACAAATTTCTGACTCCCATTCCCACTCTTTCATTTGACTAAAAGAGAGGAGGCAAAATAATGATCTGTAGGGTTATTATAACTTCTCAATTAAATAGTAGTTCCAGTCTTATTCCTTCTATCTGACATTAATTGCCATAAATCCATGTGGGATCCCTTTGCCTCCATGGACTTAAATTTCCACATGGATAAATGAGGGGATTGAGTGAGGTAGTCTCTGAGGAAAGTTCGAGCTCTATAATTCTTTGTTCCCATGACACTAAGTAAATAGACGGTTTCTTTCTGTTTCTACAGCACAAAGTACCTTGCTAGTACTCTATACATATTGGCATTTACTGGTAATTAAAACTCCACACTCAACTGATTGGTATCATCATATCTTATTTCTTGATTTGCTTGTTTTCAACTTTTTCCCTTTCTTTGCAATTTCTTTGAAATTATATCACAGGCAGTAGGTTTTTTTTTTTAATCTTTTGAACTGTTCTCACACAAAAAAATCTATCAAAACTTTCAATAATGGAAAAGTCAACGGTTGGAAACCATGATTTTCTTTCACAGCAAGTTATGTCTGTCAAATTCCTTTTAGAAAAAAGGATTTTATCATCTATTGTTAATTCATATGTGAGTATACCATCAGACACAGTTTAGTCATCAAAATTTTGGTTCTTTTTTTTACTGTATTTTCCTTGGACTGCTTAAAAAGCAACAAATAAGAAACAATCTAAGTCTATTCCATCAAACAAGGAAGAGTGAATATCTCTAAGGAGGATGGGCTGTAACAAATGGTAATTTCTAACTCAATCAAAAGTGGAAAAAGAGAATTTATGTATTGATGAGCATCTCTTATCCTTTGAAAAATGCTGTGAATTCTGGAAGTTTGGTAAAATCTGTTCAGCAATTTAAAATGAGAAACATGTTTAAGAGGAAAATATGCTCATAAAAATTTAATTAAAATTTTTTAAAAATATACCTTAAGTTTTCCAAATCTTATTAGGTAGTGGGTAAAAAAAAGTCTAAATTAACTGAAATAATTCAAGTGGTTCTAACTCCCTTTAAAATCTTGCCCAGTATATGTAAAGTCCTCAAAGGCATCTCAGTGACCTAGAGAAAAAAAAAGAACTTTTCTTATTCTAATTAACTTCTTTCTCTCCATTACTTTTGAGTATTTTAGAAGTTATTTGGATATGTTTCCCAACTGTTGTAAAAATTATTGGTGCTGCATGGGGTCCACTGTGGTAAATAGCAATGGGGGATTTGTATTGCTTAAAATGCTAGACAGGTGTCATCTCCCGTTTCTCAACATATGACTCTAAAATCTTCATTTATAACCTTGGCTTTTATTTTTACCTCAAGATTTAAAAAAAAAAAAATCTATTGAGACATCTTTGGCCAGATCTTATATAGGTATCTCCAGTGGAGCAAATCAGAGCAGAATTCAGCAAAAATCCTATCTGATCTGCTTTGCTCTTGTACTTCCCATTATAGCTCCTGGCATCATTATGCCTCCAATAATTCAATTTAGAAAATATGAAACGATTTTCAAGCACAACCTTTTTTCTTTTTCTTTTTTTAATCAGCTTTCACATTGAGTAGGAAACCAAGCCCTATTGACTTTGTCTTATGGTATCTCTGAAATCTATCTGCTTTTCTTCAGGCCTATAGTATTGTCTTTAGAATATTCCCTCCTAATTAATCTTCCTAATTAGCTTCCTAATTAGTCTTCATATTCTTCTCTTGCTTACATTTAATTTAATCTATACGCTACCTTCACAATTTTCTTTATGTAACTGAGATCTGTCATTCTTTGTTGCCTATAAAAACCAAAACAGCCCCTATACTCCCGTTGCACTTAGTTCTTAGTGCTACTGGATTTCCACCCTACTTTTCTAGACTGATTCCCTGAGATCACTATTTGACACTCTAGGTTTTCCAGTTGTGGACAAACTCAGTATCTGTGTTTGACAGCCCCTTTACCTTGCTACTTATTTCTAATACTTCAACCTGAAATGTTGAGGAGCCCTTCTTTACTACTTTACTTGTTAAAATTCTCCTCTGTTTTCTTTACTTAAGGCTCAGTGTTTATGGAATCTTGTCTGATACTAAATATAATTCATTGATTCTCTTTAAGTAACTGTAGCATTTGATTTTTAGTCCCATTATAATAGAGGGTGACAGATCACAGGGACTGTCTCTCTTATAAGATTGTGAGTTACCTGAACAAAGATCACATCATATTCCTCTTCAAACTAATATATGCTTTTGCATGGGGGTAGGTGCAGAGAACATAGTTGTTACATTGAAGTTAATTAAATTGAGGATTGATCAAATAGAACTATTACAAGAGCTGAGGGATTTAGTGAGGATCAGAGTAGAGAAATAAATCTCCCATTTCCCCAAATCACAGTGCCTCTGATATTAGTAGCAAAGGTTCCACTGCCATTCTAAGAAGTCCCTGAATCTGAAATCAGTAGACTGTAGAACCTCAGTGTCTTGGTACAATGGAAAGTGCTGCCCACACCACCTCAGGGGGTCATCTACTTTGGAATCTTGATACCTCTGCCACAAAGCTTGTCATCAAAATGGATGCACCATGTTCTGCACTTCTTGTCACAGAACTCAGTTCCAAATCTAAGACACAAAATGCATTTGGAAGAAACCAAATTACAATAGAACTGAAGATATGTGGAGACCTGGAAATGGAGTTTTTCATATTACAGTACAAGCACAGTAAAGAGTGTTTGGACCCGAGGTTGTCTGAGCCAGTGAATGAGCCAAGGTTCTCCCCTAGAAGGACTTGCCATTCAAAATACCCTTCATCCTAAATCAAAGTTTCAGTTTCAAAACAGTAGCAACTGGAAGCACAACAGGATACCAGCTAACATTAGGCAAATATCACTCAAATAAAAATGAGTGCTATCAAACCATGCCATTTCCATGTGATCATGTCTCCATGAATTCAGTCAAACCCTGTCTTGCAAGGAAAAAATTATAAAATTAATCATCACCCACACTGAACATAAAATTTTAGGAGAAAGGAAGAAATGGAGGGAAAAAGTAGAGTTAGTTAACATAAATATGTATATCACAGAACAAGGACGAATATGTAGTTTTAGACTAAAGGCCTCATTTATTAATCTGTCTAATTTATTAATTTATTATTAGTGATGCCATGGTTGATATTTATAGTTTCCTTCCTTCACCTTCAAGTCCATGTTTTATTCGCTTTTTATCCAGAGGCTCACAAGATTCTTTATTTGAATGGGTGTCTCAAACATTCACATCTGAAGTTCTGAACTCTTAGCAGCCCTGCCTATGTTGAGGTGTTATAGATTTCCCATGAAATTTTTAGCAGTGGATATTGCAGTAACATCAGACACACCAGATGATGCATTGAGTTAAAATCTTTCCTATGTCCTAATGTACAACTGCCACCTTCTTTCCCCTGATTAATGGGAAGCAATCACCATAGTAACAGTCAACTTCTTTTGTTCCTATTGGTTAGATGTAATGGCCAGTTGTCAAACTCAAACCTGAGTCCAATAGAGCTGTGATTGTGTCCCTGGGTGGAAGAATTTTTTCCTTGAGAAATAAGGTCTCTAAACTAGGAGAGACCAAGGTCACCAGGATTAGAAGCAATATTTTGTTAATGAGTTGTAAAGTGGAAAATGAAAGGTGCCACTCCTACTCTTGCAAAAACAGCACCATTGCTGTTAGTTAAGAAGATCATGCAGGGAGTTCCCTTTGTGGCTCAGCAGTTAATGAACCTGACTAGGATCCATGAGGAAGCAGGTTTGATCCCTGGTCTCGCTCAGTGGGTCAAAGATCTAGCATTGCTATGAGCTGTGGTATAGGTCACAGACACAGCTCAGATATGGTGTTGCTGTGGCTATGGCAAAGACTGTCAGCTGTAGCTCTGATTCGATCCCTAGTCTGGGAATTTACCATATGCTGAGGTAAGCAAAAAATAAAATGCATATGCGTACATCATCAAATCTTATTAGGCTGATTTTAGTTGGCACCATTACTAAGTAGTAAATACGGTAGTCTTGACTTTTCTAAGGCTCACTCTCTGGATGTTAGAGCACCTGGTATGATTATTGAATCCTTTGAGAACTATCCCTCTGTTACAATTCTTTTACTATAAAGTAGGATCCTTGGTCAGAAGCAATAACATGTGGAGTATATTAGACCAAAGAAGGCATTCAGTAAGTTTATGGATATTGTGGGCAGGAAAAACAAATCTGTATGCAGAATGAGTGTGTATTCCAACACAGGTAAATTGCTACTTATACGGCTATCAGAGGGGTACAACATAAGCAACATTTTGCCAGACAGGAGGCAGTTTTTTCTGGTTATGATGTCATGTTAGAGCTCAGCATGATTTGTTCTCAGTTAGTAAAAAGAGCACTGAGGCTAGGAAATACATTTATTCCAGATGTCTATGTGGCCAGCTAGAATTTAGGAATTCTATTGCTAAGGAAGATGTCAGGAGGCAACTTGCGGACTTTGCTGCAACACTTCAACCAATATTGCAGATATAAACCTAATTTCAGTTCAAATACAAATTATTTTAACAATAGAACTGAAATTTGTAAAGCATTGTAGGTTAAATGCTTACAAAACTTTATTGAGCAATAACAAGAGGTCATTTCATACACTATCTCACTAGATTTTCACCATAGTCCATAGGCTTACTTTAATATAGTTAGTTAAAAAACTAAGAGATTTTAATGATATTTCCTTTGATCTGAGGGTTAAAACTAGAAAAAAAATTCCAGTGCTTTTCAAACTCTGTTATTTCCTAAAAAAAAAAAAAATACTGCTTGATTTATTCTGTGACTGGACTGAATGGCTAAAATTTGTTGACTATTTGCCACATGCCAAGCACTGCTGTACCAAGCAGAAGGTTAGCATCTTATCTAGTTTCTCATTTCATCCTCTTACCATGTGAAATACATTTTCTCCATGTTTTGACTGACAAAGAGTTTAAACAATTTACCCAAGATCACATAGCTAATAAACAGGATTCAACTAACGGTGGTAAGATATTAAGGCATGTACTGCAAAATATACACAAAGTTGCTTTTGGAAAGAAGATAAACGGGAAGCAGGTAAGAGCTTAGACATTGCCATAATTTGTTTTAGTGGTTAGGAAAGCATAAATCAGCAATGTTACCATAAAAAAACACTTATTTTACATGAACAATTGTGTATACAACATAAAAAATAGCTTAAGCAAAAACAATTTATATGCTACAAAAATACTAAAGGATGAATTTCAATAAGTTCCTTTTGAATCTCATTTGTTATTATAGAAAATGAGCATCAAGTATCATGTGTATAGTCACCCTAAAGATGAAAGGCATTGAACTTTATATAAAAACTATATCTTTATAAAAGTCTTCTTTTTAATAGCCATTTCATGACCTAGATTTATGCTCCCAAACAATTGAGAACTGACAGTTAAATCAGACCTTTGTGGTGAAAATTATGATTTTTTTAAATAATTTGACTTCATTTCTACAAGTTTAAGTATTCTGACTTAATTTTTTTAATGATTAAGAAAATCTTCAAGTATCTTATTGGGGTCTAACTGTAGGAAAAAAAAAAAACTCACATACATACAGATCAGAGCAAATATTTCATTCAAAGGGGGAAAAACGTCAGTGTAGCAGCACTCTGAGAATAGTAAAATGCTTAGTTTCCATGGAATGTGTTTGACAGTAAGATTTTTAAAAGATCTAAGAGGCTGACCTTTCTCCCTCCCCACAACTAAGTAGACTTTTTAAAATGAGCACATCTGGTTTATGTTCCCAAACCTCTGGCCTTTAAAAGCTTTGTTCCCAATTCACACAAAATACCATTCAGGATTGCTTGACATAGTGACCCTTCCCTGTAGGTGGTTAGGCGAATAAAGTGATTAAATAGAATCAGGAATTTAACATGTACATAGCAAGTTAACATTTGCATCCTGAAAGGATTTGTAAACAGTTACTGTTTATGGCCATATCTTAAGCAATTTTACTTTTCTGAAGTTCTAATTATAAACTGTTGTTTTTCAAGAAGAAAATTTGTGTTTTTTTTTTTTAAATAGTTACATTGGCACTATTATCTTGTAATTTAGAACAAGAACATAGTGTTAAAAAACCAGGGTTTTTGCTTTATTTCAAAGCACCAATGCTGTCACTAGAAAAGAAAAGAGAAAAAAAGCTCCTAAAAGGGTAGTCAGGTTGGATCTATAAATCCAGACGACCGTTCAACATTTAACAAACTCTTTGGTACTCAATTGAGTTAAACATTAAATGATGCATTGGCAAGGAAGATTTCATTTCTATGAGGTCCACTAATAAAATGCTCAGAGTTATTTGTGTAGAGTGTAATTCCTTCTGACTCTGGCTTCTATTTGCCTTGAGGACATACCAGTTTAAAAATGTTCAGCACACTGTACCATGCATAACAGGTAATCTGCCTAATTAAGTCCTTTAAGGATGTTCTAAGTAAAAAGCTGAAGAGCCCTGGTAACCTCTGCTTCACCCTCCCTATGCACCAGAGCTTCTGAGATTGAGAAACCCCAGCCATTAACTCAAGTGTTTACACTTGAAGCTCAAATTCTACTTTGCCAGAATGGCTCATTTCACATTTTACAAATCTGTTTTCTCATTTGTAGGCAGAAAGAATCTGTCAATTTTTTTATATTATAATTCTCCACTTGTTCTGATAGTGAATGATCTAATTCATAACTGTAATTCATATTGCAAAAATGACACTGTGGCTGGGACTGCTATATGCAGGGACCTAATAATATTTACATCCATATTTTGAGTGCATTCATTTGGTATGTTTCAATGAATTATTAATTATGACCAACAATAAAATATTATTTTGCTCAGATGCACAGCAATAGGAAAGATGCCCAAGAGAAATTTATCTGACAGCTAGAAACAAAATGGCCAAAATCTACTCGTAGGTTACTCATCCAACGCAGCATGAAGTGTATTTGGCCATCAAATGCACTCAGTGTATGTTTTTCTCAACTTGTCAATGTTTTATCAAGAGAATAAAAAGCCAAACTTTAGGATTCAGAAAAAGAAACCTCAATCTAGTGATTAAAAATCAACTATGAGAGGTGAATAATAAGCTTTTTGGAAAGCTCCTCAATTGTATTAGATATCGATAGTAATGATTTTTAATTTAACTGACATCATTATGGCTAGAAACATTTTACTGCATAAACAAAGTGCATATTTTATTTAATTTATTTCTATTGACACAAAACACATACCACCTTTTATTATACTCCCCTTAGAATCATCTTTGATCTACTCAGTAAAATCCTAAAAAACTTCATACTAATCACTGAATCATCCCTTTTTTTTTTCTTTTTCTGTACACATTGGACTGATGGCCAAATCAGTCCTACCTATTTATTCCATGCCCATCTCTCAAGCTTGTCTCTTCTTTATCATAAGATAGACTGCTTCAAACCTGGCTATTCTAGGAATTTTTTTTTTTTCCTCCACTGTACAAATAGCTCAATAATAGACCCTGAAGTCTGTTGTCTGGCAGCTGAGAGAGATTTCAGATATCCACGAGTGTACCAGCTGGTTACTGGTAGAATTCCTCAGGCCACTTCCATTGAGTTGCCAGTGTCTAATGACTCATCATTAGTTCCCCAGGTCCAGAAAGGAATTGTAAACACCTAGAGACAACAGGCCCTATAAAGAGCTGATATCAGTCAGCTAAACGTATGCATATTTGATTTTACAGCCAAATCATTGGAGGCGGACTGTATTCTGGAAGAGCTAGATTTAATTTCTTGCTATGTAGGGACCTTGGGAGAAGTTAGTTAATTCTTATGCCTCTGTTCCTTCATATGAAATAATAATATTTACCATGTACGTCCATTCAAGAAGATTAAGAAAATACTTGTAGATGGACTTCCCGTTGTGGCTCAGTGACTAACGAATCCGACTAGGAACCATGAGGTTGCGGGTTTGATCCCTGGCCTCGCTCAGTGCGTTAAGGATCTGGCGTTGCCGTGAGCTGTGGTGTAGATTGCAGATGCGGCTCGGATCCCGCGTTGCTGTGGCTGTGGTGAAGGCCGGCAGCTACAGCTCCTGTTAGACCCCTAGCCTGGGAACCTCCCTATGCCACGGGTACGGCCCTAGATAACGCAAAAAGATAAAAAAAAAAAAAAAGAAAATACTTGTAGAATGTTACAATGCCAGGTACATAGACATAGGTGGTGCTAACACCAGGGTAGTTATTATAGTTACATCAACTCAAAGTTCTAGAATCAACCTTTATGTCAAAATAGTTCTCTCTTGTCATGGCTTAGACTTTATCGGCCATTATACCATTTTTAAATTTCCACAAAAGACTCATGATTTTGGAGTCTGTACATCAAAACAGGTATGATAATGTTTTCTACTTATTTCCAACTACTCAATTTTATTTTTCTCCCTCATTTGAATAATCTTATATAAAAGTCTTAGAACGAGGTTGCAAATTGATGTTTTTCTTCAACTTTAAAAATGTTTTAGAATTATTTGCCATTTTAAAGTGTGAGTTTTCACATAAAATCTGAATTTTTACTTTCTCTTAAAAAATCCACAGTTAGGTAGTACTGGGCTTATGTTCGCTCATGGCAAAAATCAGTTGGACCTGGGTAATGGCTTCCCTCTTTTAGCAGTTTATCCATCATAATTTAAGCTGCTTCCCATATAGCTGTTACCTGTGTGCCCCTTACAGGCATTTAACTTTGTGTTCTCTGCCTCAGAATTCTGTCCTAAGGCTGAATTATAAGTCAAAAATTGCTTGTGTATTAGATTTTGCCTTCCTGTTTTCCTCCTTATTTTGAAGAGAAATTCTGGCATTACTTAACTCAGTCCTGTCTAGACACAAAACTTTTAAAAGTAAGCCTCTTAACTTCCCATAAAGGACTTTTATTTTAGCCTCTATGCACACACACACACACACACACACACACACAAGCATATGTATGTACTCAGGTGTATATATGTATATATCCTTAGCTTTTAAAATTCAATTAAAATAGACATTAAGTACTGTCTATAAAATATCTGAATATTATGGAAGGTGATGCAGTTTGAAGAAAGACACGTATAATACAGGACCTGGTCTTAATGGAGAGGAAGGCAAGTTTGAAATACAGTTTTAATATAAGGCTAAATGTGATGTGACACAGCAATAATGACAACAAGACAAAAACACTGGAAGCTGGAAGCACAGGGAAAAACTTCATGGTATCATGAAGGAAGGTAGCTGGAGTGACATTTGAGCCAGGCCTTGAAAACCTGGCATTCATTTGTAGAGAAGGACAAAAAGGGGCAGGTGGGGAAAAGGGAATAGCAGATAAAAAGTATAGAAAGTCATACATGCAAGAGATGATTGGGATTTTGAAGATCAAGATGTGATGAGGAAGCAGGTAAAGGATAGTGGAAGATAATTATGTCAAGAATATTGCAACCAGGGGTCCAGCATTGTTACTGCATTGGCTTGGGTCCCTGCTGTGGCACAAGTTCAGTCCCTGGGCAAAAAAAAAAAGGAATACTGCAACCAGAATGGCCATTTGCTTAACTTCTAAGCCAAAGAGAACTTGATTTGGAAGGTAATAGGTAACCACTAAGGAAGGTTTTGGAACAAATTAATCATATGACATGAGTTTCATTCTAAGTTTTCATAAGATTCTACAAGGATAAGGTATCGATTAATGAAGGTAACTGAACCTTGTTCAGTACAAATTTCTACTGATTTTAGGGACAAACCTACACCCCCCAGCACTGGCAAGATGATCATCCCTCTCTAGCTATGAGAACCTGGAAAAGGTAAAAACTGTGGAATGTGACGACAGGCATAACATTATATACTGTCTCCATTTTTGTTCTGTAATTTGCAAGATATGTAATAGGAATTCATTTTAATATCCATGCTGGACATGCGTGCCACACAGTTCAATTCCAGATTAGATGCCAGTCATCCTCTGCTACAGGAGAGCAGACAAGACACGTCAGCAAGCCCTTTCCAAAACTGATCATTTGTCCTCCATCATTTGTCTTTTAATTATCTGACTTCCAATTCATCCTGTTTACAGAAACTTTTAAAATGTTGTGATAATATATTAATGTGCATCCCTCTTTATTATGTAAAAACCATCTCCTCTTTCAAGATCACAGAAAATATTATTATTCATACATTTTTATCTCTTTGGCATTAGAATTTGCAGGATCAATATTACTAATGTATATTCCATTAAAAATAAACAGACTTCTGTTACTTTCAAGGTTACTGTAAGAGGTTTTTCCAACTTGCTATGAACAAGTAATACTAGAATAACTGGGTTTTGTTGCTTCTTTATTATAAGTGAAAAAGTCTAAAGAGTAAAACTGGGAAGTGAGCCATTCTAAAAGTAGCTTGTATATGTAACTCCAGATGTCTTTATTATCCTTGACTTACATCCATTTCTTTTTTTACTTCTAATATCAGAATATAAAATAATTTTTATTTTTGGATAATACATATTTTCAAATTACTTGAAAAATAATTACATTCTCTTGATATCTTTGTTTAATGTCATCCGGATAATCCATGTGTTAGTTCTGCTTTACATGTGGGATTATTTTATAATAAGACTTCATGACTGAGATCTTAAAGAAATTCACCTTATATCAACATTTTAGAAGAAAAGCAATGATTCCTTTATAATTCAAAATATTCAGATATTCAGCCTTCTTCAGTCTAATCCCCACTATTGACCAACTAGGGTTAACATAATTTTATCCACAAAAACAAAACAAAAAACTGTGGCACAGTTAAGGCTATCATAATTATGGACAGGGTTGATTAAATGAAGTTAGAATTCAGGACATAATGAAAATTAGTATAACTCAATAATTACTCAGCTATGAGGCATCTCTGAAAGGTCCGGGGGTTTTTGTCTTATACAGCCACTCCACAAAATATATCCACACCCCAGAACATAAGAATTTTTTTTTTCCTTTCTGGAAAGTAGTCACTATACTTTTTTGGGATCTGTGAACACCTCTAGTTACCTAGAATGCTTGTTTACCATCCTTATCTCTTGCCTTGCTCTTCCACATTGTTGTATGAGTCTTCTGGTTATCTGCTCTTTGAAAATATGTGCTATATTTGGTTTGTACAGTAGTAGCAAGATACCATCATTCTTTAACATATATTACCCTATGACCACTGTGTTTTAACTATCATAAACATTTAGACTGACTAGAATTTTTTTTTATTGTCTTTTTAGGGCTGCACCCACAACAAATGGAGGTTCCCAGGCTAGGGATCAAATTGGATTTGTGTCTGCAATCTACACCACAGCTCATAGCAATACCAGATCCTTAACCCACTGAGCAAGGCCAGGGATCAAACCTGTGTTCTCATGGATACTAGTCAGATTTGTTTCTGCTGAGTCATGACAGGAACTTCTAGACTCACTAGAATACTTATTTCAGGAAAGAGGCTCATAATCTCTTTTGGTCAATACTATAGTTACAGTATTTTAACTGATTTTTTTGATATCACTCTAGCAAAAGAAGTGGACATGTTGCCTCAATTCTTTCATAAGTCCAAGTTCCTCGGTTAGCCTCCAGTGGTACCTGATACATTTATGACACAACACTGGAGGAAGGATTGGGTTACCTTGTTATATCATGGGGTTAGTGGAAGTCCATCTCACTAACTTAGCCTTTGTAAGCATGGATATGGATAGGGCAATATTTTTTCTGAAGTGTTTCCTAAAAAGTCTAAACGGTGGGCTATTGTCTTGCTGGACTTTCCATTTCCTGGATATTTGATTAGAGCACACTTTTGCTGTTATCGTTATTTTCTGTGGTCATTCTTTTGGTCTGCACCCATTTGTGTGTCTAGGTCGCTATCTTCTGCTCTAACTCTGGGGTACATGAAGCAAGAAAACAGTGCAAACTCATCACTGTGTTGTTTCTTGGATCCCAAGGTCACAAGTCAGCTTCCTACATTCTATTAACCTTTCAGCATTGTCTGATGTTTGTTTTATATATAATGCTCAAGGCTTAGAGTTGTTCTTAAAAGAGGAACAGAGAAAAAGTATTTATACTCTATATTTTTAAACACTCGGGAACTAGAAAATATATATCTAAACAATCCATGGATCAAAAGGAAATTTTGAAAATAAAAAAATATTAAGATATGAATAACCCTACCTGAGTACCTGAAAAGGCAATGGGGGAGACCTGTCTCAAAGACATCTGAATCTACCAACAGCTTAAGATTTAGGTGTGCAACAAAGAGATGCTATTTCTGAAAAGACCACTGAAAACTTTCTCTGACTGATGGCTATTGCCAGGATATGACCACTGATGGGAACTATAGCCAACAGAAATCACCATAGAGAGCTCTGAGTTGAATACAGAATGGGAAAATATCAAATAACTTATTCTTTGAAAAAATGTTCCCATTGTTTCCTAGATAACCAAAATAGGATGATCATTGTTGATTTTTTTTTTTTTTGGAGTATATGCTTTTTACAAAAGTGAAAGCATACAAGCTTGGCAGCATTGCAAGCTCAGTATTAAATGTAATACTGGACATGTTGAAGGCCCAGAATTCATTCAGTGATCTAAATGCCTACATATAGAAAGACTAATACATGGTTTACACTCAAGTTGCACATTGATCCACGATATCTAAAGATATTCTTTTCACCTCCTAGAACTTTTAAGTCAGACATTTTAAATTATAATTTTGTTTTTTTTGTTTTATATACTTCACATTCTTTTTGGTTTTAAAATTCATGAATTCAAGTTTCTCTTTGCAATGTATAGATTGTTCTAGAATTAAATTTCTTTCTCAATTGATATATATACCTTTGAGCCTCCTGAGCTTCTTCTGAGGAAAACTGCCTGCCCAAATTTCTGCAGTATTGTAACAATTCTAAATGGCTCTTTATATACTTTCTCCATCAAATAATAATTTCCCTAGCCATAATTCTTTGGACTAAGAATAGAGATTGATTAAATAAAATAGGAAATTTGATGCCTCATGATTTCTAAACTAGCAGAGATAAGGCTTAATTGCTGGAGAATACAATTTTATGGATATAGTAATAGAAGTCTGTCAGTATATTAAGCTACTATTGGATTTGAGGAACCATTGCTGTGGTCTGTTGACACTATTCACTGATCAACTTTATCTGTCTGGGAAGATCAGAATCCCAGAGCTGATGGTCAGGAATGGGCAGTGACTACTTGGGTCACTGTAACTCCAGGACTAAAAGAAGAAAATTCTCTGCTCATCCTCCCTATTTCAAGTTTTGCCCATATGACTAAGTAGATAGGTAAAGCAAATAGAATTAAAATGATATGAATTATCAACTATGTAGACCTGCCCAGAACTAGCCATAGAAGCAATATGTTTACAATTTCTCCAGAGCTGTCAAGTATGTATGCTTAGCTCTAGATATTTATATAAAACTCAAAGCCATGCCTTCATGTCCCTCAATTTAACTATACCTATCTTTCCTCTTAGTATATCTTTTGAGAAGTTCAGTACCAATTTTGAGTAGCGTACTGTGCTGATTACTTCCATAATAAGATTTGGTTTATATCTGGTATAATCATATCATTATAATATAGGAGAGAGAAGGCCATATTATTCGGCACTTGCTTATTTATTGCTTCTTTAGTCCTAACCCTAATGCCACTTGACTTTATTTTCATCATATCACACTGTTTATAGAAGCAGACTTTTACTTTCTATTTTTTGGATAGCAATTTAAAGTAAATTGACATATTTTGGCTTTCATTGTCTTTGTGCTGTTGATTTTCAGTTTCACACCTGTTCTTCAAAATTTATCTGCTTATTTTTATGATGCTATTTAGGTATCAACATACTAATATATTTTATTATCAACCCAGTTTTCAATCAGTGGGATTAGGAGTCCATTTAATATAAATAAAAGCAATGGATATATTATGGATGGAAAGTTTGACCATTTGTTTAGTTTTCCTTTCTAAACTACTATCCTGTTGAAAGTCTCTGTAATGTGAAAATTCTGGAGATCTTTTAAATAAACCTGAGGCCTTTATTTCTTGCATCCAAAATTGCTTAATTCATACATTTCTTAATGCCATAAATATACACCCTTCTTTTGAACTTTATGGACACACTATGTTTTCTACTTCTACCAAGACATCTTTTCTCTTAGACCCTATCTTTTTCCATATACTAAGATTATTATAAAACAAATTCTGGGACATTTCATAGGTTACCACTGCATTCAGTGTCACTTCATACCTCTCCTCTTCTAAGGCCATGAACCACAGAGCCATCTGTCTTATTAGAGAGAAAGGAAAAAGAAAAAAATGCACAGAAGAATTAAACATAAATTAATACCACGAAATATTATCCAGTCATATTTAGAGAATAAACATTTGAGAAATTCAAAGACATAGATTATATAAATATTTTGATGATATAATTCAGTTACAGACAACATGCATTATTCCAGGATCAGCTAAGTACCAGAAATTCTAAAGGTAAACATTAGTCTTATACTTATAAAAATCATAGGTATTGTTAATCATTAAATGGAGAATTTTACGACTAGAATCTTTCACAGAAATTCTGCTGGTTTCATAAACAGAATAGTAAAGTCCTAAAGAAAAGGATGGGTATATCTTTATGGTATTCCATTTACTTACCTGTACTTGTCCATCAGGCCTGGGAATTTGTTGACTCCATATGATGTCACTTGGGATATGGTGATTATATGTGAGGCAGAATTGTTGATGCCTCTGTTACTATATCCAGAGATGGTTTCTGGGTTTTACCTCTGTGGTTTCCTAGCCTCCATCAGAAAATAGAACCACAGTTCCTTCAATTCCAGAGTCTATATATTCTCTCTTCTCCCCAGCTTCTTGCTAGTAAGTTAGAGAGTGCTGTCTGATGAACAGAAATGACCCCACCCCATCTAACTAGATGGACCCAGTGTAAGATTCCAGAATCTTGAACATGATGTTGAGGTTTGTGTAGAAGTTCCAAGAATGACTAGATTAAATTTGTTCTAATTTAATGGGATGTAAGCTAGATAACAGAACTCAAGTTAATTTAGAATATTTTAAAAAGACATTTTCCACATATCTTTTAAGTTTTTATGCGAATCATCAGAACCAGTCATATTTACACCATAAAGTATAACTTTAAAATGTATTATTTAGACTTTTTGATACATAAATTAACCATAGTTTTGATGGGAGGTAGTAGGAAGCATTTAAAATAGTTTATGTTCACATATTATCTTTTATCCATGGTCACGGAAATATGCCATTTTAAAGATGTCACCCTTAAATTTTAAGCCAAAAGTATTTTGTTATGTGCAGGTGTTAGTGCAAAATCAAGAATAAGGCCTAAAGTCAGGAATTAATTTTAGAAAAATGAGATTTTACAAAAGATCTCATTATATTTAGAAAGTCTAGCATCTTAGATTCTACAGTCTTTCCTAGATTTCAAAGTTTCAACAGTTTATAGTCTTCTGTATTCCTTTCCCCTCGTGAGACCAAATGCTTTGGAGAAATGACCTTCTAATGTGGTAAACTGAGATCCAACTACTAATTTCTAATTGTTGTTGCAATTCTTGACCCTATCTCTATAGCTGGAAATCAAATCCTTGTCTCTGGAGTGTAACCAGATCCAGCAGTCAGCTTCTGAGTTGACTTCTTGAGAGCATATTAGCAACTGAGTGGTTTTAAAGCATTACCTTAATGTATAGCATTGTGTTTTGAAGCTCAAGCTAGGTGAATGTACTTCCCTTTTCAGTGATAGTAGTTAAGTACAAAATTTCTCTGTTCTTTTATTTGGAGTGAAGAAGCATATTAGTGAAATAAGCACAAGAAAGTCCCCTCTTGGTACATTTTTAATAGCTTCAAGCTGTTAACTGTTACATTGTCTCTAGGTGTGGGGTGGTGCCTGTTATGGTTAACTGATTAGCACAGAACCTCTTTGACATACAGACATTTTTCTGTTACTGGTATCAGCCATGAAAATGTATTTCCAAGCAATTAAGCCTTAACTCCTGCTGGTTTGAAAGCCATGAACCTTCAAATTCCCATTCAAATTATTCAACACCTACCACTGGCTGAAAAAAAAAAAATACAACTTCATTAGTAAAAGCCACAAAGAAATCTATTGATAAGTTTTTAAAGTTTCTTTAACATGGGAAAAATGCAAGTGTTCAGATTGTAAATTAACCACACAACTCCAAAATGACCTCACTTTCTGTTTTTTTTTTTCATAACTCTAAGGATTTACTTTATGAGGTCTTAAGTTTAACAGCATACTTCAAGAAGAATGTGGACAGAAAAATAAATATATGAAAAGTTATATGTAGGGGGGCAGGGAGAAAACCAGGGCAAAGGAAGTAGGATCACTACAAAACTGTGTAGTTTCAATTTTTTTTCAAAGTTCGATATGAACTGGAGTTTCACTTGGTAAATCCAAAATTAGAACAGTTGTGTATTGGACAAAGAAATATAGTATTTACCAATCAATTCCCTTTATGTTTATGGATAATTTCCTCCTTTCTCACTCTCTCAGAAGTTTGTTAAGCCTAATGGAGACATTTGTAATTGAATCCGTTTTCTTGTCTCTAGAAAGAATAGAGTAGGAAGGTAATGTGAGGTGCAAATGGAGAGAAGTTCTCATTAGTAATAATTTTGCATAGAATTAGGGGATATTATAGGGATATAAATTTTATTCTAGAGAAGTATATTTTTGTTTTCAGAGCCTTATTAATCAATTTGTTCCAATACCTCATAAGCAAATTTTCCTCTACAAAGTTAGCAATTTATTTTAAAAACATGTATGATTAGTGCTTAATAAACTGGGTTTCACACACATAAGTGGGAACTGAAGCATGTACTTTACCAAATTATTGGTAGTGAAATGCTCTCGTTAGTGATTTCACTTCTATTTCCTGTTTATATTGTACTCACTGATAGTAGTTTCCTATTTTCATTCCATATATTAAAAAATTCTATTTTTAAAGAAAGTCAAATCATTCTAATGTAAAACCCTGTATAGGTAGGTAAACTTTTGTTCTGCCCTTTTTTTTAATGCTTTAATAGCTCTGAAGTAGTGTTGCTAGATGATCTAGAACCATTATGTTAAGTATGCTCTCATTTAGGTTTGAACTTTGAACTTTGAGTTGGTAGTCTTTTATTCTCACAATGACATGTTATATTTTTAGCTCTTTATGTGTACATTTTCCATACACAACCAAATTATCTCGAGAACTTCCTGAGTAGATCTTTCACAGATAATAAAGGAGAATTAGCCAAATAGAAGAGCTATGATAAAAATATGACATTAGAATTATCTCTGAAGAAGAAATCTCAATTGTAAATGTGTTTTCTCGATTGATTATAAAGACATATTTATGACATCAGCCTGGAAATGATCCTCACTACTGAGTGATCATTTAGATCATTTAGAAATGATCATTTAGAAAGTAGCCAAATTTTATTATCTGTTCTCCATTGTTGCTTTTATCCACGGTCTTTTAAATGGTTTGTAAAACTTTTTATTAAAACCTACCAAAAGTGTACTGTAGGATTTAAAAATAACAAAGTCAAGACTCTTCTTTAGGAACTTCTCAGGGAGATAAAAACAGGTATACTACATTTTAAGTCATAGTCCATCAATGAGTAAAATGTGTGTCAAAAAATTAGTTGAGATAGTAAAGACTTAAGAGAGACCTCATTTTCACATCAAGTGGGATTTGAATTGGATATTAAATAATGGTTTAAACTGCCCCTGAGAATAAGTAATTCTAAGTATGTATGAGGAAGACAATAAGTGGTAAATGAATTATTTGAAATTCATTGTTATAGTAAAATAAAAAAGGTTCACTGAAGCCTGATTGAGGAAGGCACTGAATAGTCATTTAAAGTGTTGAATATTTTCCTTATCAACAAAGAAGAATATTTAATTGAGTCTGAAGAGTTACCTGACAGATAATTGCCTTACAAAAGTCTTCCAGAGGAGAAGTTTGAAGGGAGATGATGAAAGAGGGAAGTCTATGAAAGTATTCTAGATATGACATGATAAGTTTCTGAATTAGAGAATGGCAGGTAGAATGGAAAAGAAGAGATATTTGGAAGAGAGCTCTTCTGAGAAGAGTCTGTAAGACTCTGTTATTGATTCTATACACGAATTAGAGCAAAAATAGCCAACATGATTCTGAGGTTACAATGCTTTGCAACTGAGAGAAAAAACCTTAGAGATTTAAAGGCATTTTATATAATAGGTTGTTATGTTAAAATCAAGGTTTCAAGAGATTCCCCTGTGGTGCAGTGGTTTAAGACCTCACATTGTCTCTGAGGTGATGCCAGTTCAATCCCCAGCCCAGCATAGTGGGTTAAAAGAGTCCGGTGGTGTTGTTGCTGTGGCTTGGATGCAATCTCTGGCCTGAAAATTTCCATATGCTGTGAGCATGGCCACAAAAAAAATTTTAAAAAATGAGGTTTAATCTAAGCACAAAAATATAATAGATGATTTGCACAGCATTATCTTTGAATCTTGTATATATGATATTCATATGATAAATGAAAAAAGTCTGACACAAAATAGTACCTACTCTATGACAATTTATATGAAGTTCAAAAATAGGGAAAACTAATATGTGATGTTAAAAGTCAGGATATATGTTTACCCTTGTGGGTGCTAACTGAGAGAAGCAACAAGGAAACTTTTCAGGTGCTGTAAAGATACATTTTGATCTCAGTTGGGTTTATATAAATAGATATCTAAGTAAAAATTTTTCAAGCTGTACCCTTAAGTTTTGTGCATTTTATTATAGTTAAATACTCAGGAAAAGTATAAAAAGGAAATTATTTGTTAAAAGTCAAAGTCTAAATTTTATATTTGAAGTACTTGCCTTCATTTAATTTTTGTGAAAATTTTACAATTTGTAATTTATTTCCCCATTTGTAATAAATATCCCCCCATTGGTAAAACACTTTTAGACCTAAATTAAATATATATAGTAGGTATAAAATCCCAAAAGGAAATATCAAAACTCTGCTTGCAGATATTCAAAGGAAATCTGTGAAAATCACCTCCAAGTCTCTTGAACTCTTCAGCTAGAGCAAGGATACAGAAAGTGAGGAAACATAGATAATAAAAATACTTCGGAAGTTTTTTTAGAGCACATTTGTCATTCTGTGAATCTCTATTCCTCAGTACACATTGGGGAGGAGGGGCAGCTACCTAGTTATATGCAAAATTAATTACAAAATTGACAAAGGAAATGAGTAAGCATTTCACTGAAGAGGATATACAACTGGCAAATAAGCACACAAAAAGATGTTTAATTCATTAGTCATTCAAACTAAATAATAGTAAGTTTTTATTTATTAGAATAAGTAAAACTTAGAATCATAGAATTGATTTCACTATATACCTTTAAGAAATTGGAAACATAGGAGTTCCCATAATGGCTCAGAAGAAACGGATCTGACTAGTATCCATAAGGACGCAGGTTCAATCCCTGGCCTTGCTCAGTGGGTTAAGGATCCTGTGTTAACCTGAGCTGTGGTGTAGGTCACAGATGTGGCTCAGATCTGGTGTTGCTGTGGCTGTGGTAGGCCAGCAGCTATAGCTCTGATTTGGCCCCTAGCCTGGAAACTTCCACATACTGTGGCTGCGGCCTTAAAAAGACTAAATAAATAAATAAAGAAATAAATAGAAATAGGAAACAGAAGAAGGAAGCACTCAAGGATACTAAGAAAGAGCAATTAGTAAAAATAGCATCCTCTAGCCATTTGAAGAAGGTGCATTAATGACATCAACCCTATGGAATATAACTAAGTAAGATAAGAACAGAGAGTTAACCAAAGGATAAGACTTGCGTCTGTATCACACTGTTCAGCAGTGCCTCAACACATTGCAGCACAGTGCAGCACTCCTAACTACATAAGGCATCAGATGTAATCTTCACTTATGGACTTATTGGGAGGTGGAAATTGTGGTGCTCCAATGTAATACTATGATTTATAATTAGAAATATAAGTTTGGTCTTTGACTCCATTTCATGGAGTTCCCTGGTGGTTCAGTGAGTTAAGTTGTCACTGTGAACAGAAGTTTGGTACTTGCCATTGCCTCTACAAGGATTAAATCATAAGCCACTGCAGCTGCCAACCCACAGCATCCCCTGAATGGAGCTCAGGGTAGAGACCAGGAGTGAGGCACTCTGCTCTGGGAAAACTGGAAGAACAGGTCTTCAGAGAGTTTAGATACTTTTAAGAGAAGGTTTTATAAGCCCAAACAAATATTGCATCTCCTCATATCTAGAA
The DNA here is from genome assembly GCA_004024745.2 of Catagonus wagneri. Lineage (NCBI taxonomy): Eukaryota > Metazoa > Chordata > Mammalia > Artiodactyla > Tayassuidae > Catagonus > Catagonus wagneri. The sequence continues at coordinate 4,809,643 of PVHT020000065.1, forward strand.
AACCACTAAAATTCTTGATGACTGATGTCTGTGACTAGTAGTAACCTTCACAAGACCAGCAGCAAACTTCTGTAAAAAGGGTGCATGTGTAATGCCCGCGGTCGCGAGACCCCCTCGCAACGAGCACACCAGAGTCAAAAGTCGAAGCCAAAACAGCAAGGTTCCTTTATTGCAGGTTCGAACCTGGACCCCTGCGCACTCGTTACCGGTGACGCAAAGAGGTCCCGACTGCAGCGAGTACAGGGTTTTTATGGGCACACACATACAAGTCTGGGGCTGAGGGGAGGTTTTCAAAGGAGAGGGATGCCGACTGGCTGATATTTGAATTGGGACACCGTCTGCTATATGATTAGCCTGGGATCGTGTGATCCATATTCAGCAAGCAAGCAGGTTTACAGAAGCAGATGTGGCGGTTAATGACTGGCTATAATTGGTGCGCGCGGGACTTTTGAAAGTTGCAGACTTGGGGGGGATGGAAAATTTCCTAAATGGTAGCCTGTTATGTCTTGGCCGGTTTTATTGACCCTTTGTTGCGAAACACTGTCACAACTGATATTTAGCAAGCAAGCGATGTTA